>JAODVQ020535658.1:0-31488 GCA_025400075.2 Phenganax stokvisi
ACCCGCACTAGCTATGATTTTGGTCAAAATTAGCAGATAACCCGCGGGTTATACGTCAGAAAATACGGTAACAGAACAACAATGTCCTGGGGCACAGTCCTCATGTAATGAGAGCCCACCGGGCTCACAACATAGCTAGATAGCTTAAAACACATTATGCACTAAGTACCTCTTTTAGTTCTGAAATTTTTCGAATCTGCTTGTCTTGACCTTGAGCAAGATTATACTAAACAAAATATGCATTGACAAAATGATACACAAGAAATAAGTAGACGCAGAGGTACAATCTGATTTGTGCACTTCAACAATACCTGCAACTTTTCGTTGTCTTTTTGCAAGCCTTTGTAGGCATCAACAACCTAAGAATCACCCAAAAATCTCACAAAACTTGAAATGTTCACTCCAACCCATTATCCCAATCTGACATGCAAAATTTTTCATAATATTCATCCTCAAAATATTCACATGCATAAAAAGAGTGACTAATATACAGACAATACACACACCTCAGAGAATTTAATTTTGTAACGAGTTAATGCTTTTTCTTGTTTTTTTGCAAGCTGTAAAAGTTCCTCTTTTGTAGCCACATCAAACTTTTTCCCTGCCTCTGAATCATCAGATTTATAATCAGATTTTTCAGGGCTAGGTGGAACAACAGATACCGGTTTCTTGGTGGTACTATTTGGACCTTTTGGTGTTTCTACTTCAGAATGTTCAGTGGAGTCATTCTTATGAGCAGGTGTGACATCATTCTGAGCACGACCAGCCTGAGAAATTATATAATATATACTCAGATACATAGAATGCAGTTTTGTCAGTAGATGATCTTAAAGACAATGTAGAGACTAGACCACTGTCCAGATCCCATTCAATGGAAAGTAAAAAGGAAATTGGCCTCATGGCCAACTAAGTCTGCGAAGATGCTATCTGATGGGTCTAAATCACCTGTCTGTCATTAAACAGAGTAAAATCTAGAAATAATGTTCCAAAATCTGGTCAGCAAGGAAACAAACATAAAAAAATGCTTTTCAAGGCAAAGCATCTTCTGGATAAAGCATTGTCCCCAAACTTTATGATTTATAACGTGCAACAACTCAAGCATACATTAAGCAATAAAACATACTGATTCTAAAAGATTTAATGTAATTGAGCATTGAATACATCATATACTACTCACAGATATTAGAGAAAATTGCAATACAATTTATATAAAAGGTATGGAGCTTTTTACGATGTAAAGTTAATATTTATTTGACCTTCTTGTATAATCTAATGGACGCCACGTACTTTATCGGATATGGAAGCATTTCTCATGGATATTTAGGAAAACAACGGAGGATAAATAAAAAAATCAAATATTAGGAAGCTGGAACTGCTAGTTTTATATGTTTACCTCAAGAAGCTGGTGAACACGAGCGATCACATTTTGTGATGTTGGAGCAGATTGTTCAACACCGGTTTGTGGTATTCGTTCTACTTCGCAGTCTTCGCTGGGTTTTCCAGGATCAACCAGGGAAGATTCTTCCGATGTTTTAACCGATGAAGTTCCCTTGATAATAAGTATACATAAAGATGTAACATAAAACAAAGCGAAGACTATGATCAACATATATTTGAGACAAAGTTTCTGTAAAAATTTCTATAAAAATATGTAGTCGCATTGTACGTACCTCAATTGAACGTTTCTTTGGTCTTTCATTTCTTGATACTGGGCTTTGTTCTCCTTCAGACTCACTTTCAATCTTCTGCTTTAATCTTTTAAACATGATTCACATCAATTCATCGGTTACATTTACAATTGATCCCTTTATATGCTTATTTGCCATTTGCTTGAAGTGGAAGCCATCTTTGTTTGCCACGGTGCACTATTCTCCCCCGGGGACCGGGGTACAAATCTCGTGTAGTAGGAGGTTATCTGCAGGAACAAAAGCAAAAGAAATCAAAAATTCTCACTCTGTGAGAGCGTCTGCGCATGCGGCAGACGGTCACAAAGCGCCGTTAACGTTATTTTCGAAAAATTTGATAGATAATTCAGTTTGTGTAAGCGCAGGCAACTCTAAATCTCTTCTTCTTTCGTGGAGTTTGTACTTAAGAAATAGGCGGAAACTCCGGAGTGAAAGGGTGACACCATTGAATAGATTTTGTTTTGTCACTGAAATTATAGTAGCATACGAAACAAAAGCAAATTGTAGAATTATCTTTCTCTACCTTTTTGACCCGTTCTGCGTCAGACATGTTCAAGTAACATGTGCTGCACAAAAGGACGACAAGTCAGATTTAAGCACAATAACGTCTGCGTTCATTTTGTCCTCCAGAGGCCGGTAAAAGCTTGATAGCTCGATCCTGGGTTAACGAAAATTTTGAAGCAAAGTTTTTCAACTGCTTAGTGATATTCTCCATAAATCTTGACTGGACAATACAAGTCTTAATTTGCAAAGTTTTGAAACAAATAGATCTACTAAATACAGAAACTAAGAAAACTGGTTATATTTTATTCCTGGGTGAACTGTTATCTTTAATCAACCGGCCCCGGCCGGGGTAACAACAGATCACTTGAGCTAGGTGAAGTGAATTTCGTATTTAGCTTGGATTGTATCTCCTGCACAGAGCTTTGCACTAATTGTGAGGTCAGTAAACTTTATCTCACAATAGTTGATAAACTAACCAAGCAAACATCTACAAAGAAGTACCAAGGTTAAGCGCAACAACTGGATAAAAACTGATTTGCTACGACTGGATCGAAAACACACTGGATCAGAAAGTTTGGCAATTGCCTTCGGTTGTACTGTTGCTGATGAATAAATCGTGCTTCATGAATTTTATTGAATTGAGTTGAAATATGTAATATTTATTTGATCTTATGTTCGTGCGTTTCTCAAGTTCGAATTCGGAATTCCGCACCACACTCAGTGAAACTCATTCAAATTTTCATTTTCAAGTTAAAAAGTATTTTCACTATAAAATCAGGGAAAAGTACTAAAACCTCGCTGATTAATACTTCTGCGTTTAGTTTTATTTGGCTGGATTTTAATTTAGGCATTCTAGAGCTAACAGCATTTACCAAAGAACTCGAAATGAGCTACTTTGGCCACGAATTAAACCGTTATGTGCTGTTCGTTAATTATCGCGTGTGCAACACACGTCATCAATCAAGAGCAACTTCCACTGGCAACTTCTTGCATACCAAGGGAGCAATGGCAGATCTACAGCAAGAAGTGTCTTTCGAAGAAATTTCTGAATTTCGCACGAAATTTGACAAATATACCTTGCCTGATTCGGATAAAATTAACATCGCAAACTTCGATGAACTTGTAAAAGAATGTGATCAGCACATTCCGCAATATCAATTGCGAAAAATTGCGTGTGACCGAAAAGCAGCTGGGAAAGATGACGAAATGGACTTCAACGAATTTTTGGAAGTCTTCAGCAAATTGAGCAACAAAACAGTCGGCGCAAGTTTCAAAAAAGCAGTTGATAAAACAGAAGATCTTACCACGGTGGCGGGTGTCTCAAGGAAATCAGCTCAGGGAACCAAACATTCTTTTCTTGAAG
Organism: Phenganax stokvisi; assembly: GCA_025400075.2. Classification (NCBI taxonomy): domain Eukaryota; kingdom Metazoa; phylum Cnidaria; class Anthozoa; order Malacalcyonacea; family Clavulariidae; genus Phenganax; species Phenganax stokvisi. Next base: position 3,553 of record JAODVQ020535658.1, read on the forward strand.
CAGAAAAAGAAGTGTTTTCAATTTGGATCAACACTTGTTTACAAGATGACGAATCTTTGAAAGGTAAGAAAATTTTACTCGAAAATATTGGCTGCGGTGTCATCTATTTTTCAAAAGTGATTTGGGAGGAATGTAAATCGTCTTATGTATTTTCCAGCTTATCTGCCAATCGACACGACAAAACCCAATGCAGTCTTTGCCGCCTTAAAGGATGGTGTCGTCTTGTGCAAATTTATCAACTGGGCAGAGGCAAATACAATTGACGATCGTGTGGTGAACAAGGAAAAGTTGACTGTTTATAAGATCCACGAGAACCAAACCTTGGTGGTTAATTCTGCAATGGCAATTGGATGTAACGTTGTGAATATTGGAGCAGAAGATCTCATTGACGGAAAGCCACATCTTGTCATGGGTTTACTTTGGCAAATCATACGGGTAAGACCTGGAGAAATAATAAAACAATGTAACATAATACAAAGCAGAGAAAAGTAAAGCAAATTGAAGTAAAGTAAAATAAAGAATTCTCCTTCCAGATTGGTCTATTCAATCGAATAAACATCAAATGCTGCCCAGGTATTGCTTCGTTGTTGGAACCAGAAGAAAACACAGAGGACGCCTACAAACTCTCACCAGAAGATATTCTATTTCGCTGGGTCAATTTTCATCTTAGGGAAGATGGGCAAGTCGCACCTGTTACCAACTTCACAGAAGATCTTAAGGATTCCGAAGTGTACGGCCTACTCATGAAACAGGTCAGGTTTTCATGTTTCTTTGTGCGCTTATGCGAAAGACGAAGGATCTATAACTATTATAACACTGCAAACCTCATAGGCGTAGAGTTTTGGTTTCGTCTTGGGGAACTGAAACTTCAAACCTGTGGCCGCTTGTTATAATTGCGAGAATTGATGTTTAGTAGTATTGCCATTAGGTCAAAATTATGTGGCGTTCTGTACTAAATAGATCAGTGTATTACTATACTAAGTACACGTCGTCTAAGTGTGTACGAAAAGCAACATCGCCGGAACATAGCAATAAATACGGAATTGGAATCATGAAAATCATTTAGTTTCTGCTTGTGGAATATTGATGCTGAGGTTACAAAACGCTTTTTATGTTTTATGTAATTAGTCATATTGCCGCTGGAACCAGCCAGTGGCAATATGGTTAGCTACATCGTTAGCTGGACTAACAAGTTCTGTAAGACTTCTGCAGGGGCTAAGCCCCCATTGTAATATTTCTCAGGGAGCTGAAGCCCCAAAGCCCTCCCCCATACTCTACGCCTATGGCAAACTTCACATGAAAGCTGTAAGCATTGCACGTTATTGCGTAATTTCTTAGTTTTACTGCATTGTACTATATTCAGATTGCCCCATCAAGCCTTAAACTGTTTGACCTACCGCACATGGTGGAAGACGACTTGCTGAAGAGGGCAGAATTGGTTTTGGAAAATGCTAAGAAATTGGAATGCGACGCCTTCGTGCGTCCACTTGACATCGTGAATGGGAATCCAAAACTGAATCTTGCTACCATGTGTCAACTATTCATCAAACACCCTGGTTTGGTAGCTGCCGGAGACTTACCAGAGATCGATGAAACACGTGAAGAGAAAACGTTAAGAAATTGGATTAACAGTCTTGGTGTAAAGCCTCAAGTGCATTACCTATACTCAGATTTATCTGATGGCATTGTTTTGGGTCAGATATTTGATCAGGTAAGTCGGAAAAACAAACAGTTGCACTATCATAAATACCATCCCACTGCCCAGTGAAAGAGGCCTAGTTTTGCAAAGATCGCAGCAAAAGAAAATCTTGAGAGTAATAAATAAACATTGACGTAATTTTTGCTATTTGAAAAACATATTCTTGTCATCCAATACAGATCAAACATGGAGCTGTAAACTGGAAATCCCTAACGATGCCTCCATTCCCAAAGCTCTCCGGAAAGATGAAGAAATTAGAGAATTGCAACTACATTGTGACTGTTGCAGACGATCTGAAGATATCAGTTGTTGGTGTTGGCGGTCAGGATATTTATGATGGAAAGAAGAAACTGATTCTTGGAATTGTCAGTCAAGCAATGCATATTTACACCTTGTCTATCTTGCAATCCATTGCCGGCCCTGACCAAACCATCAAGGATGATCTTATAATCTCATGGGTCAATGAAAAACTTCAACAAAATAATAAAACTTCAAGAATTGCCAACTTCAAGGATCCCACAATTGCTACTTCCCAAAGTATCATTGATCTCATCGACTGTATCAAACCCAAGTCTGTGTCGTACAACGCAGTGCAAAGTCCAGACACAGAAGAAGGGAAGATCGCCAATGCAAAATTTGCGACCTCGATGGCTCGCAAAGTTGGTGCCCGTATTTACGCCCTTCCCGAAGATATTTTGGAAGTGAACCCGAAAATGGTGATGACAATATTCGCCTGCCTTATGGCAAGAGGACTGAAAAACGAGAAAAAATAATCATCCAAACTGAGCTCAGGGAAATTTACCTGGACATAATCTGGATAAATGATTGCTGTATAAATACTTTGCGTATCCATAGAACTGCTGTTACCAAGATTGCAACTGATATATATACTATATAAAATATAATAAAGAATGCTCGCATACTTGTACCTACTACTCTAGTGAAAATAAACAAAACAAAACCAAGTGATGAAAAGCCTTCTTAATGAATTGTTCACTGGCAGCATACAAAAGTGTAGAGGACAATACATTTCATCCGTCCAGCCTCGTGTCTAAGCATTACTCTTTTTCCCTGCTCGTGGCCTTCGCGCAGGATGCCAGATATCGCACTGTAAATTGCCTGTTCGATCTGCGTCACTGGGCTGCGTTAAACAAACTAACAAAGTAAATGTTCTATATTGCATATAATAGAATAGAGCACTTCTACCCGCGTCTAGTTCTGGTATAGAACCTTGCATTGAAATTTAACACACGAGCATCCTTTAAGAAGTGTATAAGTAGGCCAATTTCTTGTGAAGTAGGACACAATACGAGCTGCCCATTTAAAGTTAAAATATCTCAACTTCTAACACTTTTTCATTTATTTGTTTCCTAGCTTTGTTAGGACTTTTTTAAAATTATTCCCCTTTAAAAGAAGAAAGTATCTCATCATGTGTACAAGATTTACAAAAATATAGATTTATGTCTGTTAATTAGTTGATTTAGTTACCCATGCAATCGTTTATTTATGCTAAAAATAAAATCATGTTTAATCTTGGTAACATTAAAGTATTCCCATTTGAAAGATCACCATATTGTTTGAAATGACAGTGTCAAAACATTTAATTTAATATGAGTAAAAGTATAGTGTAGTATAGAGTACTAAAAGTTGAGTATAGTGGTGGCAGATCAATGTTTTTCATTGATGTTCTTATACATTTTCACCGTTATAGTTATAACTAAGTTGTTCATTCCAAACTATTCATTTGAGTAGTATAGCACGTGCGCTGATTTTCAAACAGGGTGATAGCCAAATTAATGCCTGGTAAAGACAGCCAAATTTGTGCGTTCTTTTTGCCGAAGTCAGATTAAATTTAATCGTTTTAAAAAGAACCATTTATTGCATTCAAGCGACGTTACGCTGCACTCAACATCAGAGAGTATGAATGTTTGGCCGTTAAAGTAGACCCCGTAAAAGCCAGAATTTCCCCTCTGTCTTCCTTAATTTTTTGTTACCTAATATGTAGAGGTAAATACTGCACACACGCTCGATTTACTGACATGTATGTTACAAAACTTCGATTGGCCCTTCATGCGCACGAATATATATTGCCATATGTGTTGATTTCTTCAGGAAAAAGATATGCTAAAACAGAGTACAAGAAACTGATGGAAAAAGCACCACACAAGCATTTATATCTCAGAAATGGAAATTGTCAGTGTCTTCAACGCTCTGCTTTTTCTTCAATGAACATACAGTATAAATCAAGACCTTGGTGCATATTTACATGAAAATTAATGAGGGTGTGGACAAAGCAGTTACACGCCGATATTGTGCATTTGAAAGAATACATCTGTTGTGGTGTATACAACTAAGCTAGTGTGCATTTCTAGTCTAGTTTATCAAACAAACAGAGTGCTTTAGCAAAGTTTGAAAAATAATTCTCAAACTGATATCTATTGTAGAGTAAAACGAGTCCAATATTTTTTCATTAAAAGCTTTTTAAAAGATATGTGCTGCTATACATTGCGGTATACAGCTCTGAAACAAAGACAAAATTAATATCATGGAGGAAAGGGTTCTTTTCTCTTTATAATATAATACAGGTTTGGTTCATATACATATTTTCACGCATTCTTATATCGTTCAATCCAAGCAAATTTTGTAGTTGCTATATAGATACATGGACGCCGTATATAAATAACATTTATGTGGATCATATAACAGTGATGATAGTGAAGACACGTCCAGGCGGTGTAAATTGAGTAAACAAAAACAACTATATTACATTGTACGATATCTAAAACATTACAAAGCGAAAAAGAAGGATAAAGTACACGTTGTCTAGTGTAAAATACACTAATGTCCTCATTTTGGTCATCCCGATAAATTATAAGATTTAACATGAATGAATGATTTTGGAAATAATTGCAAGTTAATAACACTGATAGTGTGATTAATGTTACATGAGAGGATTTTGGCTCCGGCACAAGTTGTAGTGAAACTTTGGCTGTATTTTCTGGTAATCATCGTTATGGTACTGTTTACAATATTATAGCAAACGCATACTGAGTCGAGACAAACATAATTGGGTTATACATAGCTTATTTCCTCTTTCTTCCAGCCGACCTACATTGTACAAGATGGAAAAGCAAGATGAAAATTTTTACACCTGATTTTAATTGAATGTTTAATTCATAAAGTTGAAATTGTGTTATTAATTTTAAAAGCCCTTGCAAAAAGTGTTTGATGCATTTTAAGATGTTGCATGTGCACCTGCTTTCTTCAAATCGGCAATTCCAGGATAACAAATATATTGTCTTATTTTCTTATATCTGTATAACAACAAGCCTTTTAAATACGCTCTTTTGCATTCGCTTCAATATTTATCCGTTTCTACAAATAAATTTTTACTTGGCATATCAGGGATAGTGAATTTATTATTGGCACACCCCACGCGATAAATATGCTCAGAAAGTTTCTTTATATATTCTTTGCTATAACTACATCTTAGCAAAATAGTGGTGTACATTAGTTACCATATATAGTTTGTACATCGTACTTAATTCCGAGCATTGCACAATTTTCACTTACATTTTTTAATTGTCGATTTATTTTCAATAAATGCAGCTTTCAACAATTTTTATTCTGGCATATTGCAGAGACGATAATAAGTTGTCAAGTTTTACTTCTACCAAAAATACTTGATAATTATTTAAGTTTATATTCGAGAGCCAATTTGACCGATTTAAATCATGTAACCTTCTTTATGAAAGAAAGGTACGTCGCTACATTTTCATTTGTCCATTTCAAGTCATACTTAGAGATTAGCTATATCTATACAAAGTTCAAAAGAACAAATATATCAACTGTTTTTTTAACATTTTACGGAGTTTACATTTGTGAAGTTAGTGTAAATTACTTTAACATGTTAGGTTAAAATGAGATGAAGCGGCAATCAAATGCGAGCATCATTAGGAAAAAAACTTAATATGCTTCAAAGTGTCACATCCACAGCTCATTTTGTCCAAGAAACAATACAGGAAATGATTGTCCGGGTCATCAGTTTAACAACACAACAAATAGAACAAAATAATTAAGATGATATAGCCTAGTTTTTCCTGTTAATTGTAAACTGTACACCACACGACGATCGCATGATGCTGTGAAATATTTAAAAATTTGAAATATTTCAAAGTTGCAAATGCGTGGATATCCAGACGTAAATTGACCTCCACCCTAACGGAAATGAGTAAATTGACTGAAAGGCTCTTTCTTCTTTTTCAGCCTTAGTTACGCTTTCTATGTGCTATGCATACAACATATCAAAAAATAACTTAAGGTCTTAGTTCGGTTTTCAAACGATTTTTGCTGGATAAATATAAATTCGAATCTTACATGCATGCATGTTATTAAAATATGAGTAAGCGGCAAAGAGGAAGTATAATTGCAATTAACGATATCACACTTAATTGCTGTGTTTTTCTGCAAAGAAATATTGCAAGCGAAATTCAGTCCTGATTCTATATTGCAAAATATCGATCAAGGCATGATTGAATATTAAAATACCGTCAACTTCACGTGTTTTTATAAGCTCATTTAGGGAGATGCCATGGTTTGAAGAGAAAATACTGTGGAATATTGAGAATATTTTGGTTGTACTAAAGAAAATGAAACTCTAGACGAATAGAGTGTTCAGCAAATTTACTACAATTTTGTTGATGATAAGATGTTCTATTGTTCTTTCTACAATTTTGCTTCCATAAATCGTACATGCGCCTATTTAACATAATGCACGTTGTCTATATTGGGCAAAAACAGAAAAAAACTAAAAAGTACGCTAACATGATAGTTTACGCATAAAGTAGACTACAGAAAGAGGAAATTTGTTCACCGAGACTTTCCAAATATAAACATATAACATTAGCTACATATACATGGGAAGTGCAGTGTAAAAGATTAAGTGCCAAACATCGTTAATGTTTTGTTAATTGACGAAACGCGAGTCACTATAGTAAGTGTAAACCGCGTAATTTGCAACAGGAATGTCGTTAAAGCCAAGTACTCGGACATAGTGCAACTTTCTCCTTTTTTTCTCGGAAACTTGAATTGCCAACAGATTTCTCAATTTGCAGTATACTTTATGCATTTTGATATCTCAATTTTTTCAAGTCAAAATTACTTAAGGTTAGAAACGTAAAATGTATACACAAGAAACCTGAATATAGCTATGGATGATCTTAAGCTCTACCCTCGCAATTAGTAGGAATGAAATCAGAAGTATGAAAAATATATGATGAAAGCTAGCTATTGACATGGAGCTAGCGAATCTTTAGAATCGGGTTCCTAAACTCAAGAAAATAATCTTAGCCGGATACATAACAGCCATTGTCAGTTTTGGCACAGTCCTACGTTTTAGAATATCGGTAGTAAATGAGGCATTTATTAGCTGTTGAACTGTACATGGACGGCAAATAAGAGGAAAATTGTTGCTGTTCGGGTGTTACAGTAATTAAAAATTGCCCTTCTAGCTTCTCTAATAGATACGAGGGTTAATTTAGTCGTATTTGAAGCAAATTTGTTGTAAAATTTATTTTTTGGAAACTAGCGCACTTGATGCATTGATAGTGAATTTTGGTACATTTTGTGTAACCTATAAATGTACTTTGATCAGCTACTGCTCTTTTGAACACTTACAACTATTTCGCAATTTTGAAATAAATTTATTTCATTTTGTAAGGTGTTAAGAAGTTTTAGGACATGTGTCGCGTAGGTTTTTTGCTAAAAGAGACCAGGATACGATGCCCCGATTAGACTGTCAAACGAACCGAAGAAGCATGAAAAAGTTCTTTCTTGCCGTCAAACCTACGCACGACTCGAAGTATGGCCTTGCTTCTAGAGACGGCGACTTCAGAGGTATCTACAGGTCATCTTCTCCAACATCTGGATAAGAAAGACTCTTTGTTTCTTCTTACTTTACTAATGGTTGCGAGGACACAATGCAATTAGCAAGTCATTATTCTAAGAGCCAATTAAAGCTATCATTTCCAACTTGCTCAATTCATTATATGCATAAATTAAACGGAACAATAAATAGCTAGAAGTTTAGCACATTTATACGGTGGTCGCAAACTGACAGACCGCACTCTAAACATTATCCTGGACAAGGAACACACTCCTGTCAAAGAACAACCTCATCCTTGATCTCACTATAAAGTAAAGATACCAGAAGCATGAATTTCGCCATCGACCATCCTGATATACAAAAATCAGCGTTTATGGAATTTCCAAATATGTCTCCACTTAGTCACCACTACGGTCCGTATTATCCACGATGTGCTGTCAGTGCTCCTAGATCAGAGTATAATCTGCCAAGTTATGGAAGTCGCATGAATTTTCCGACTCTACAAATGAATCACCTTGGACCTCCAGCACCAACGGCATCACACACATACCTGCCGTATGCGGTTACAAGAGAACTGTATGAAGGTGAGTAAATCTTTGAAGAATATTAATCATTATCTTCTGGCTAATTTCTCTATAGAAGTTTCTTTTTCCCACGTGGTTTTGTATGAAGTATGAAAAGTCATAAAGGAAATAGAGCACTGTAAATTGCCTTATCGATATAGATGTGTTTACATAACTCTTGTACAATAAGTGACTATTAGTGAGATCAATGAACTTTATCAAGATTGCAAAGTTTTAATTTAGATCACTGTCAGAATCGTTTTGGTTGATAAAGACACAACTGTTATATTACAGACCCCTTAGTTCATCTTGTACAAAGTTGCGAATTTCCGAATCACGAGTTTAAGACTTGAATCTTTAAACACTTAGGAAACGATTGCAACGTTAGTGTGATATGTTGTTGCAAGTTAAGAAATAAAGAAATGAAGAAAATATATTTCAAAAATTTTTTTAAATCACTTATAGGACTGCTTTGGCTTGAATGAACTGTTAAACAACTTTTATTACTGCTTAAATCGTGATAGATTACCACTGAACTACATCTCATTTCACCTTATTTTTATCATTTCTTCACACCTACCCTCGTAGCCATGTAGAAAAAACAATAAAAATATTTAGAACTACGTAAATGCTATTTTAACCCCTTACAGATCCCACAGATGAACCTCGATTAAACAGCAAAGGCAAAAAGACTCGTAAACCAAGAACAATCTATACCAGCTACCAACTCCGAGAACTGAATAGAAGATTTGAACACACGCAATATCTTGCCCTACCAGAAAGAGCAGATCTTGCTGCAAGACTAGGACTTACTCAAACTCAAGTAAAGATCTGGTTCCAAAATAAGAGATCAAAGATGAAAAAACAAACGAAGAATGTTGGGGACAGAACTGGCGAGGAAAAACCATTACAGAATTGCGTTTCAACACTTTGGGACAATACATTAGAAAAAACTGAGAACGATATCGCTGCTTGCTCTCCAACAACAGTAACTCACGATAGCCTAGCGGATCACTGGGCTCTATCAAATTCAACATCTTTAGACTGTAGCTCGCCATTTCAAACCAGGCATTAGTTAGATTTAATTATATAGGTATTATTAATTTATTGCTGATTCAAAATCATTTTCATGATCACAGAAAGAGATCAAACCATCGCAATCCAAATGATAAGCTTAAAGTTTACGGTTTATTTGTACAGTTTACCATACAAGGTACACGCGCGTCATTGTAGAACATTTTAGTTTGCTGATATAGGCATTTGCAGACAACACACTCAGTTAAATATCGTCGATATAGAATTGCTTTCACATCACGAGGGACAATCACATTTACCAGTCAAGATAAGGCGCAAAGTAATTCACACATGATTGCATGAATGTTAGATGATGTAAACACTGATATCTGACTGAGTGTCTCAAGCTTTTGAAATCGAGAGGCATGCATGTAATGCTTACGTAAATCGACAGGAGTGAAAATCTGTTAATATAGAATTAAATGAATTTATACGTGTAAATAAGTAGATCTATAGTGATAACAATTATTATGAAAATTAAATGTATACTCCGGAAAATGGCTTTTTCTTTTTAGCGTAAACTGTAAAGGCGTGGGTTTTGAGGCGACGCGCCAGCCACTTGGTAACATCCGTTGTTCTATGTTATGACGTTGTGTCTCACACATGCACGCGAAAAAAACCAAGCATATCCAGGGTCCTAGAATTCAACCAGCTCCTTTCAAATAAAATTTTAAACTTAAGAGAGCAAGACCAAAAGCCACTTATAGTTTCCGACACTAATAATAACCGACAGAACATTTTCTAGGTTACCTAATTTGACTTTTTGTAAGATATTCTCTTGCAATGAGTTGGAATTAATAGTTGCAATCTGGAAATAGAGAAAATTATAAAGTGAAGATTGAACAAAAGTAGAAGTGAAAGTTTCGTGAACTTCCTTCAATTTTGGTTTTATCATGAATTGCCCCAAGCTCCCGCCACACTGGTGCCTGCGCGAACAAAGACTGAAAATACCTTGTGTTTCAAGCACAGCGGTATAGCTCGTGACAACGGTGAAAGCTTCACAAAAACACTGACTCCTAACACGATCTAACTTAGGTTACGAACGTATGATGGGCTTTTAACACTTCCGTGGAAAGAGTTCAGATATCCCAACAAATCACTCTTTTAAACAAATTCTAGTTCGCACATGCTTATTTTCCAACACAATAATGTATATAGTCATAGTTTATTTTTGAATTATTCGAAATGTTTCGTTGGCAAAGCAGAAACAGCTAGACTATAGGCACAGCAGGCGAGAGAGTTAACGATCAGTTGAAATATCCATTGCTGTGTTTACAAATTATGGTTATTATTAACACATTTACACATCGAATTATCACAGTTGTTAGGGAAATAGTTCCCGCCCAATAATGCTAATTTCTATTTGGCAACGTTTTAAGATGAACATCTTTTTAGGTAACAATCAGAATAAAAATATTTACCAACAGAAACCTATAGAAAATGTCAACTCAGTTAGTATTAAGCAGAAATGATAAAAGCAAACACAATGCGCACGTGAATGTTATAGCCGTTAAATGGAGTCTAAACGACACCGCCGGCTTGATATAGGTTCTGCAACAATGAGAAAGTACGGACATTTTTGGGGAAGCATCAGTTATCTCATATATGTACTCATTTACAGTCTTAGTGATAGTTATTATAATCTTAATGAGTCTGAAGCTTTGTGCAAGTTATCACTATGACAAGAAGTATGTTCAATTGCGCATTACTTAACCCATGAAAATGAGCATGTTTGTATAATCCATAACCATGGTCTTCCATTGCCTCTGATAAGTAAAATCATTGGGAGTTAGTCAGTACTAACATTGATAAGATAGTCGCCATAGTACCAAATGACTATGCAAAGGTTCGTCGTACTAGGACTCCAAATAAAGAAAACTCGACGATATATACGCATATACACGCGTACTTATCATTGCCATTGATTAACTGAAACTGAAAATACAGCCTAAGAATGAGACAGTTTTTGTTCAATATGTAGAAGCATTGACTGAATACAACAGCAATAACAGTAGTATACCAAACACTGCATGCACTCCAGCAAACTCTTGTTGCATAAAAAAATAAAGTTGGCCGGATATTGCGATGCAATGTGAACGAGCAGCTAGTGAAAGCCTATACACATGCAAGGTACATCATTTCACTGCGACGTGCAAAGAATACTCGCATTTCATAAACAGTTGCAGAAATTGATTCAAAATTGATTATCTTTTGCTTTGAATTAGTTAAAATGCATAGTCCAGCTTCTAAGGATAAATTATTAGGTTCTTTAACTGCATTAAAAAACATGTAAATAAACAAACAATGCAAGGTGAACAAGTCGCAATGAGATTATGAGCGCATGCAGTGAAAATTGGATAACAAAAGCCCGAGCGGGGCACACCGCTCAAAATTAAAGAGCTTACTTAAATGCCATTTAGTGAAACTCATTACTATCTCAGTTTTAGAGGGAACTCGAAACAGTGCATGCACGCAAGATGGTAACAGCTTTTTAAGTTAAAATAATACAGGGGCGGAGAGAAGTATTGCAATGAATCGCAAATATTCAAGACTGCAATCTTTACCAGCACAATAGCTTTCAAAAATGAGTATATTTGAAACAAATTGCTCCAGTCATATGCAGGGTTGAGTATTCAAAGTTGACAACAGTCGATTACGTTCTTCGTCATGAACTTTTGAATTGTCACTTTGTTTATACCTGACTTACTCTTTATACTAAAACGTGTTGGAAAACCATGTAGGAACATTAGAAAACAGTTTTAAATACATGTAGGACGGATTGATTGTCCTGCAAAAGTAATTTTGAATTCGAGTGTCAAAATCGTAATACGATATAATTTATAATTCAATACATAAATTAAATTATATATTTGCTGAAATACACTCTACAGCAAATAAACTAATCTGTTAAGTCAACATAAGGGATTGAATTTTCGTGCCCTTAAAGTACATATTTATTTTTGCAATTTCATGCATACAGATTATAAGCTATCCTTTACTTTTGTTCAAGTATGCAACTCAAAAAGCCCACAACAGAACGCAAACGCCAACCTCCGCAAAGGTCAGTAATGTTATAACCAGTAATTGCAAAAAAAGGTAACAAATCCCGCCGGAGAAAAATTTCACAAGTTAGTTTTTTCCTATCGTCATTTTGTTTTCACTTTCTGCATTTCATTTAAAATAATAATCATGCTGTGTCTTGTCATGGTTGGCAACAGACTTGGCCAGCTTTAGAGAGGCACAGCAGATGGTGCACAAATACAAAATGAACTACTTGAAGAAAATATAAATACACTGTTCAACGATTAATATTTCAAATACAGCAAAGTTACAATCCAATATCAATGTCTTGACCAAGATGCTGAAGATAACTGCATGCACATACATAATTGTACCCGGACTTAAAATTATTTAAACAAAACTAAAAGCTACTGATAATTCGTACAACTGGACTAGTTTACGCATGCAGTCATTATATGGCCTCATCATGTAATGCAAAACACGAAAAGAAATTACTGTGTTTGTGCGTATTATTATAATAGTCTCTTACGTGCGGTCTCATGTGATCGAGTGCATTTTCGCGTATCAGGAATGTTTCTTGTAAACTCGACTTTGTCATGCATGTTCCCACCACAGCATTTTGGCGTGGCTTTTATTTTCATCTTGTAGATCCTTTAAAACTGATGACAAGAGTCTGTTCATTCAACAAAATATTGTCATAGTCCATAGCTGTAGTGAAACCGTCGTATGCATGCCTGGAATAAAATTGCTCAAGAGTTAAGGTATTTTAAGGCAATAAGGCAATAGCAGTGTGGATGAATTAAGGCAATAACTGCATGGATGTGTTGCATGTGTTCCAGTACGTAACCACTACAACTGAAAGAAAGAAAGCATATAATCAGCACACTAGTCTAATAACATTTTATAGCCTAAACAGGAAAAGTCAAAAGTAAACTTCACTTTGTCAAATTGTGGTTTGATACCACTGACACTGCAAATTTATGAATGGAATATCTGATCTAATCGGCTTCTTTGATGATGCTTTTGGAGTTATTGTGGCTGTGTACGCATGGTAAAGTCGTCAAGTTTAAAGCGATCAGAAATTTACTCCAGCATATATGGCAAGTGAGATGTGTATTACTTAAAGCGAATAAGAATAAAAACATATAGACTGTAAATTACAGTGTTTTTGTTTAGAAGATAAGGTTTTTGAAAACACTTGATGATCTAAAACATTTTTGTTTCACAATCTTATTGTTTCATTCTCTTTTCTAATCTAACTATAAAAATATTTATTGTTCTTTTTCTATAGTCAACTGGAAACTACAATATGACTACAGCTTTTCTGGCTCATATCTTGCACAATGCAATAATAAATTTAAACAAGTCTGACAGACACAAAGACGCTTTTCACTTCTCCAATCTATGTATTTACTGCCGCCTTCTGATGTCGCGTTATTGTGCGCACCCTTGTTTAGTAGCTACTTTCTTACTGCAAGTTACTTGACAGACAATTTGCCAAAGAAAATACTATTGAAGAATATTGTATGCATTCATATTAAAACGAATGCGCAAGTTGCCATTCGTGACTTGTCTGAAGCTTCTATGACTATTTTGCATTCCTTTTACGCCCAACACGTTTTTCTTTGTTTAGATTTCTATAAATATACTTAAAACAGTTTACTATACAATTTTTTTTAAGTCAGAAAACTTGTCCAACTAACGATCTCACGTCAACAGTGAGTGAAATACCAAAACTATCCATGACTAGTTTGGACTGAAAAAATTTCCCAGCATATCCGTTATTATAGAGGAAAAGGCAGAGCCGCTATTAATAGAGCCCGCACAAAACCAGGATATAATTGCTAAAAATATAACACACTTGGTATCGAGTCTATGTAGTGGTCTGTTAAAATAATGAACTCTTTTTCTCGCATCAAAAATAGTTTAAGCGTTGAGTGTTTTTTTAAGAATGGTAAGGTCAAGACAGGTCGATACCACTCAGTGGTCGATGCACGTTACATTAACATGAATTTAAAATATAGCATCCATATATTTAAGAAATCGTGGGAAAATGCAATAGCAGAGATTCCCAGTATGTGGAAACAAATTGCAGCTACCAATCAATTTAGTCTTCACGGATGAAAATAAAACTATATGAAGTTAAGCGGAGATTTCTCTACACTTGGGTACAGCTAATGGACAGATAAACTAGTTTCGCATGCAGCTAAAGGCCATTTTCCATTACGGTCATTTTTCCCGCGCGGGCAGAGCGCGCAGTTTTAAACATATATACTCTGTTGTTGTCTGTGGCTGCTTGGTCTCGCGTGCACGCCAGAAAAGTTAAAAGTAAGTCAACTTTCTCCACGTGTACGCGAAATCAAGAGCAGACAATTAACAGCACCTGAGCATGTTTCAAGATGTGCGCTCCGCGCACGCGAGAAAAACGGCCGTAATCGAAAATGGCCTTTAAATTGGCAAATAACTGTACAAAAAGCTGCTTGCAAAGCTACTGCAGGTTTATTGTCATTTTGGCGCAGCCAAATACTTTTTCGCATAAGAAAATTAAAGAAAATTTTAAAATAGTATTTCTTTATTTATTGCACCAATTGCAGACTGCGACTAAATCCATAAATGCGTCGCTCTTCGTAATAGCGAAAAAACCAAAGCAAAAAGATTCTTTGTATAATACCAAGTTCATCTTACAAGAAACCTCTTGAATTATTGAACGTGACATAGAAAAACCTTGCTAGAGCGAATTTCAAAGAATCAAACATAATTTGCATGAGCAAACACAAAAATGACTTGTCCCAGTTTTCGTCCTTCCGAGTGACAATGATATAAAACAAATGGTATGGAAACGGCTTTGGAAACAATTTATATATAGCTAGCTCCTTCTTTCGTATCTATCAAAGGCCGGTTAATCGAAGCCCATTTCGTTTAAATGGTCAGCAGTAAAAAACACTCTCGTACATCGTTTAAATCTTTCCAATCAACAATAATGTAATAAAACTATGGCTTAAATACATAATTGTAGTATTCAGTTCAGAATTTTCAATTCGTTGTTCAAGGGGTACATCAATATAATGTTTTCTATTTTGAAGATATCCACCTTTTAAGCTAAACGAACGCGCTTGGTAAAACTGGTCCCAGGAAGGTAAAATTTGGGATAATGTCCGTTTGATGCATCAAGAAATAGAAAAAATCAATGCATAGCCTACTCTCAGTTCAACCATGATTTATCTTATGCGACATGTTATTGGAACTAGCATTGGTTTGCATGCAAGTAATGCCGCTATGGCCTATTAATAGAGAGTACGTGGCTCCATGTTGAAATGTGCTTTGATTGTGGACTTATCGTGCACATTTTCACGTTGATTATTGTGTAGTTCGTATTTCGTAGACATCGTATAGAAAAGCGAGTATATCTATCAATATGAACTGTTTTAGGTCAACAGTTTGTTTCCAAACAATCTAATTGCTACTTTTAAATAACAACTCTAAAGTATAACTGCTTGCATTGATTAGTATAAATTACAAAAGATATTACCTACAGTCTTTTAATAAGCCATATTTAAAACATTATAAATACAATTAAAGTAGTATGTAGGTATACAGTCACTCATGTAGGTCCGTAGATCTAAATATCAGAGAATCTGAAAAGGGTATTCAAGAATGATTTACTTCCCATGCAATAGCGTAAAATAGCAGGAGTGAAAAGGAAGCATGCCGTTTTCCGACAAGTTGTCTCAGGAATGTGAAACAAGGAAGAAACGACGGAAAGTAACTTAGATAAAGATTGCAAGGTCATATAATTCCAGACAATGCAGACATTCCTTGTAGGATTGGTTCTATCAACTCTTTATGTGAACAATAATTATTTTCAGTTATAAATTAATGGGATAGAAAAATGATGTGCACTACGATATAAATTAAAATTAAAATAAAATTTTAAAAATGTTTGCTTCGAAATCAAGAATTGCATCATATTGATCCTCGAGCCTCGATACGATTTACACCGCAGATATTACCGACACCAAAAGCGAAATCAATGAGTGATCAAATAATACACTGAGTACCGCCTACTGGTATAATTAAATGCTTATTAACGAGTAATTGAAAGAAGAATTTAAGTTGCCAAAGACCAAACAAATTGTATAAAGGATCTCTTATTCTACACTAAACAAACTGATATCCGAAATGCGTTATCTCACGCATGCCTGCACTAGTTTGTCCAAGGAAGTTGTTTTGTTTCAATATAGATATGAAAAGTTCCTCATTTGGTTTAGCAGTATCCAGGCAATCAAAGGACAATTACATGCTATTTGCAGTCAGTATTATATTCAAGAAAGTATTCTTAAGAATGGTATACGTACTGCTTGCAAAATATCATGTGAATTTAGGAATTCAGTTTCCTTATACTTTCTAATATTTGTCGTCCTGCTGAACCTGAGAAGGAAAGTTTAACGGCAAAAATCAAAATTCACTCCTAAGTACATAATTGTAATTGCTCAAATTGTACCATTACATCCAAAGAACGTACGATCATCTCAAAGATTCTTTCTCCAAAGTGCTACACTGAGCTTTTCAGATTGGGAAGTTTAAGGAATTTTTTTATACGAAATTGTACAAAGCAAAAGCTACGCTAAAACTATACATGTACAAGTACTACAGACTTGTACAAGTACGAGTACTATAAAAAATTACTTGAAAGCAAGGCATATACCGTGTATTTGCCAAGACAAGTTATCAAATTAGGACGTTGTCGTGTAGTGATAATAAGCCTTTTATGCATGTACAAAGTTGTGTTTGTGGGTAGATGAAAAGGCGATAATTGCTAGATTGGTGATCAATTAAAGCTTATTTAAAATACAACAAGATTCTAGATAAATAAATGCCCAATTATATGTTTTGTTTTTTCCGTTTCAGGTCTCTATATATATAAATAATTTGAAGCATAATTATAACTGTACGTGGGCGAGAAAAAACAAAAATTTTCTGTTTTCTCAGAGATCATTTAGTTTCAGCTGCAACTACAGGCTTTGAGTTTCATAAAAAAATTTTTCCACATTTATACTAGCGTTATACTAGCCGGTGGGTGGTTTTGCACCTCAGGACAATATCATCTGAGGTTTTGACGGCATTTGAAGCTTCAACTTCACAATCTATAATGAGAAACTAATCTGACTACAGGCACATGATGAAACGCGATCCCACTTATGAATGAACCAAACAAAAAGACATCTATATCAACATGAAAATCCGACCTATCTTATTTGCGCTCACATGAATGGTACCCATAGGCGTATGCATATAGCACGGAAATGGAACGCCCTCAATTTCGTTTACAACAGTTTAAACACAGAAAGAGGGGAGTGGGGGTGGTTACCTTAAATGATCACATTTAACAGTCACAATAACAAGTCGGTAAATATTAAAGATATCTATTCAGATCACCATTTTATTTTGAGCAATTCTTTTCCACGTTTCCGCAAATAAACTTGCAACAGTGCACGCCCACCACAGAACAGTGACGCACCGACCGTACTGATCTCCTAAGATGGGTCAATGAACTTCATCATAACATTTGTATTGTATAATAAGTAATTCGTTGAGTCAGATTATAGCAAGTGTTTAAATTAGCTTTTTATGGGAAGTAATCAATATTTCCTTGAGCAGTTAGTCCTTTTCTACTTCTATTTTCAATACTTTTAGAACCGCGTATACTTTGGCTTTTAATTCGACCAAAATCACTTAGCCCCGCAGATCTCCGAGACCAGTTGTTCAAAAAGAAGACATTCCTCATATCATAATAAGGCCCGAATACATTTGCTTTTACTGTTGACGATTTTTCTCCTCCTAGCGCATGTGATTGAGTAAGTGTGGTTGACTGGTGCCTAGATTGCTCCAAAGGAAACCTTTGATCCACGACGTTTTTTCGGCTCCCCACAATAACACATCCATCAGCATGAGTCAATCGCGATAAATATCACAGACGTAAATGGGCCTTAAAAAATGACAGATTGTCGATACTATAATACTATACCAGAGTTCTTTGCCCAAATAATGTTTACGTAAGAAAATACAAAACGACATTGCATATTGCTTTGAAGAAATCAACGTTGTCAAGTTGAAAACCAATCATCTTTGTTTTGATACTCTTCTAGCATCTTTTTCATTTTAAATTCGTTACGCAGTAATATCGGGAAGAAGCCATTTCCTTTATTACGCAGGATGCAGATATCTTCAATGAAAGCCAATAAGTACTATTAGTAAAAATGAAAAACGCCTTTCGGTTCACAGACATCCCTTGATACACATGGGCAAACGGCAAAAGGCTTAAAAAGCAACTCTATGCTGTTAAAAATCACAATTATCATTATTACTGACAGTACATAAAGCCATGTCATTTTCTTAATGGCTAAGTATAATCACTTACAAATTATCACTGCATGGTCAACTGGTGGAGGATATATGTCATATTTAGTATATAATAGTAGCTATACGTACATACGTAAGGGAAAATTACAACGAAACTACTGCTACAGTACAGTAGAGTCGGTAAGTGGTACAGTGTTATATAAACCTCCGTTCATTTGGCAATATCGTTTATGATATCGCACAATTGAATGGAAAGGAATTTCAGAAGCACTGCTCGAGTTCTAACAACAAGTACGAGCGTAACAAACAGAGGAGTCGTATCAATAGTATCAATAGTATAATAATAAGGCGGATTGCTACTGAATAATGTCAGTTTAATCACGTGCATGGATAGCGCTTCTTTAAGTTTTGCGAACGATAAAGCCCACCACCGCTGTATTTGCAAATGGTTCAGAGCCAAATTATAGGGCATGCATGAGATTAATTCCTTGTTACCACCTTTCTCGCATAGAATCTCGTGATAACCAGACACAAACAAGCTGTACTATAGTCGGTAAGTCACACTTGCTTCTCTTCTTTGTTTTCTTATTACTACTCATGACAGCTCAAAGACGGTAGACAACAAACACGTTTTTGTTGGAGAATATAATTTTCTAAATATACAGAACAACGTCTTTGTTTCTTTAAATTGAATAGTACAAATGTAGGTTATATGTTTATAATAAAAAATGAAAACTTTTGCATTGAATAGCTGCGAGAGATAGACTCGCTTTTGCCAACAGTCACGCAAAGTTCTACATAGGAAAATTTAGTGTCTTGAGTCATTTCGTGTCGGCAAGTATTGAGGTAGCACCTTAAAAGCACTTCAATCCACTTGAGACCTCAAGATTGTTCGACAATGAATGTCAAGGCTACGGAAAACATGCTTAACCGCACTATACTAAACACCGGTAAGAAAAGAGAAAGCCAAGGAGGTATTACTTCAGTTTGCTCGCGACCTTTTGACAACGCTTCTTGTTGAAGTGCAGAGCAGACGCTGGTGCCAAATCGGGTATTCTGTATATCACGCAACAAACTACCACTAAAGACCTTAGTTTACATTGTTTTCCAAATTGCTAGAGTTAGTCATGTGTGCCCCGCCAAACAACCAGTTTTACTGGACAGTAAAACATACCCCGAAAATTGCATGGATTGTTTAAATTTTTAATTGCAGGCTACTTGACCCTAAAAATTTAAAGATTTATTGAAAAGTAATTTGTTTCACTTTGAAGAGGATTGTGTGTGCGTGTGTGTCTGTATTACCGAAATAGTTAATAACATATGTATAATTCTGTACTAAATGAAAGTGTATTGGAATGCAATATGAATTTTTTGCGCAATTGTGCAATAAAGCTTTCAGTTAATAGCAAGGCGTGCTCATGGCTGTCAATTATTCCATAGGTATAGTATTGTTATCTCTCTAGTTGATTTGTCAATATCATTTAGGAATCGTTCATGATGAAGACATTAAAACAGAGTATAATGAATTATTGAAATAAAGATTTCTAACCGCGAATATCAACTTCTTTCTTGGGCCAAAGAGTCGTGTTTTCTATTCTAATCGAAACATATGGTGCTTTATTACCAACCGAAAACAGAAAGAAACCATACAATGGGGATGCTGACGATTAAAGAAAACTAGAAACGCCGAGAGCAAAAAAGAACCATATATAATGAGTAATGTTTAGTTTGTATCTCCATGGGAATTTTTCTTGCTGTATTGCATGGTGAAACACAATAGCATATGGCACAGAAGTTAAAAATATCTCTTTCTCCTGGTAACGTAACTCTTTTTTATAGCCTGGTCCTAAAGAATATTTCTTCTATACTGATGTAATAAAGTAAAAGATCAAAGACACTACAAAAGCTACGGTGCCAAAATTAACAAAAGAGTTCATTTACAAAGTTGAAAAAAGTTTCAGCTAATTGGAGTGTGGGAAGAAAAAAGACAAGCAATAATTCAAATTACAACGAACAAAACTTTTTGAGCATGCTTAAGACTTTACATCATGGTATATGTCTTCAGTCCAAAAATAACCAAAGTCTAATGTTTTTACACATTTCACTTAAAGTTCCACAAACTTTACTCTTTCCATACAGTTGATTGTGCAATCTATCAAGATAGTAGCTACAGGTATAATGTTTCTATAGGGAGGGAATTCATTGATACATACATCAACTTTCATACGCAGAATGATTAAACATAATCAGAGTTCGTCGTGGCCCATATGCGTAGGTAGTAAACTTTTAAAAAGAACAGAAAGAAATTCTACAAGTCTTGGAAGGAGTATATCAAAAACTGAATACAAGGGAACACACTTCGATGCGAAGATTGTTCAGAGACCATGTTATAGTATTACACGGAGATTAAAAGATTGTTGTTCTCGATATCAAGTAGCCAAATATAAAATAAAGGTCTCTATGGAGCTGGATTGCCACTTTGCCTTATCTTTCTAATGTTTCGAGGAATATTCTGTGCACTGGAGTTCGATCCCTTGACACTTCAACTTCAAACACTAAGCGTAACGATCGACGTTCCGCTAGTCTGTATATAATCAAAAATTTTATTTTACCTTCCAGCCATTTTGCGTTATTCAATATTATAAGAAATCAAAATGTATCTTTTTCCCAAAACAGTACTATTACATTCTCCAAAATCAAACCGAAATCAAGCCGTTTCTTTGCATGATGACAAGCGGCCATTTTAAAAATTTGAATTTCGTGCGTTCGTGCCACACCAGCCTCACTGCCTTGATAACGAGAGAATACTTTATGGTTAAAACTAGTGATAATCTTGAAAATGACCTCAAACTAACAAATATAAGCCATGCTATAGCTCTTGTTTTAGTCTAGTGAAAATTGCATTTAGTCAAAGGCAAAACCCTCACGGTTAGTGATAGGCCAACAACAGTTTTCGCGCTTGCCCCATATAACGAGAGAGGGAACAACAGAAGAACACTGTTCGAGGTGTTATTTTCAATATATACTAGACAGACAGCACTGAATACTCAGCAAATTACAAATTCAATAGTCACTGTAAATTCCAGGTAGTGGACACAAAGAATATCGCACACTTGTTTGAAAAGGGTAATTTTGGGGAAGAAACACTCCAGGGTTTCTTAATGAGTTATGAATGGCGTAGTGGGATTGAGCCAACGCCATCTCTCGATCAGCGGCAAGCTTTCTTTTCCACTTTGTTCTTCTGTTTTGGAACCAGATTTTGATTTGAGTCTCTGATAGTTTTAGACCTGCGGCAAGTTCCATTCTTCTGCACACACTTAGATATCTGTTATTTTCAAATTCTTGTTCCAAAACTTTGATTTGATGTGATGAAAATGCTGTTCTCTTCCGTTTCTTCGGAACGCTTGAAGTTGTTTCTTCTTCTCTGGCTCTGTCTGATGTCGAATAGTCGCTGTGACATAGAGAAACTAAAAAAAACAACAGTTATTGACCTAATAAGTGTAAAAACCCTTCCTATGATAGCAATGACTTCACGGCTGCTTTATATATCATGCATATGACAAAATATAGTATATAGACCTCTAAGTCGCTTATGAACAATACTGTTTTCGAACAGTGCGCCTTTGCCTCATAGAACAGGCAGGAAATTTTCTTTTTTGTTAAAGTCATCAGTTCTGGATCAAGAGCTTACAAGATAAACAAAATTTTTCTGTCCATTCGTATTATGCAGATGACTTTTGTGAGTGGAGATTTGTCAATTCTCAAAAGACGGAACTACATTTTCTACTCTGTTCTTCTTTGCAATGATTAAAATCAGTAAGCCACGCTGATTTGGTATTTGCTATTCTTTCTCTTTTTCGTTAGAAAACACGATGTGTTCACGACCTCATCTTGGGACACTGAGTGGCGGTGATTTTAAACAATCAGAATCCTGTGGTTACTTGGATAAGAAAACCGCACGTTGATAATCTTTCTCCACATTTTAATGATTTTTACTTACCTTCATGAGTGTCGAGTCGATTGCTGATAACGGGGTACACTGTAGGAAGTATACCAAGGATTTGAGAGTTGCATGAACCTGGATTTAACCAACGTTGATTAGGCTCCTCTGCCTGTACATCATCACTTGCCTCTTCATTGGCTGTGGTAGGGCGTTCATCATCCTCTTCCACCACATCTTCAGCGTTCTCAGACTTTGAATCTTTCAAAATGTTTTCTATGAAAAATCCTTTGTCCGACTCCATTTCTATCTGGAGTTAACTGAACAGTTCACTGCTCAGATAAGGACAAGAATGATGTCTCAGTTTGAGGAGAGAGCTTTTAAAAGACAATCCAAGTAGTTTAAATTGCTATCAGGTGTTTATCAGTGAAAGAGATGATGAAATATTTCAATTGCAATTATCAGCCGAGATTTGACTTTTTGATTAGTTTGCAAACGTAATGCAAAAGCGTTTCGGCACATCCTTTGTGCCGTTTTATCAAAAATACATTCAATTAAAAAATCTGCATTGAGCTGTAAATGGAAATGAATAATACGGAGAATATTTAATAAACGTTTCTATACTGTATATATTGAATAAGGAAGTAAAGGAAATATGACTTTATCTCTCAAAACGTGCATAGAATTTACTACTCTGTGGTCAGTTTGATTGTGTTTGTATTTTATTATCTGCTTGTGTAGCAGCGTAAAACAGTATAACAGCAGACAATTGTGCAGTTTCTCTCAGTTCCATGAAAAGAGGAAGTCCTTGTTTTCTTTTTATCTTTGCATGCTCAAAAACAATTCCATTACAATCATGAACCACTTCTTCAATAATGGGTAAACATTTTTACTCTATGGCTGTATGCACTATGCTGATTTCAGCCGGGTGCATGATCTCGATGTTAATTTGCAAAAATTTAATTACTATTCTACGAGAAGCTAATCAGTAAACATCTCTACACTGTGTTCTGTTTTCGTGTAGGATAAACTTCAATTTGGGGAAAATCATTTGAACTAATTAAAGCCACAGCACTTCAAAATATCAAAAATATTATTGAAGCAGCTCATTTCGGAAAGCTATTATTTCTTGATATTGAAATAACGAAAATTATTGGAAGATAAACTAAAAGCATAGTAAGAAAGAGATGTAATTAAGTGAAGATCATTGCGGCGAAGTGAACCGAAATATGGTCGGCTTAATGCAGCAGATGATTAGTCTGAATCGTGAACACTTTTTCATTCACTACACGCTTTTTCTATTAAGATGCAGAAATTTTTACCGAAACAATGTTCTAAGTTTGGCCACGTTATTCGCTCTTTAGATCAAGTAGTACTCTCTACAATTAAGACGTTAATATGAACCTACCATGTATGAAAATGACCATGAATGTAAAAGACGTTTATTATACACGATTGATTTTTAGGATCTTCATAGCAGAATATGGCAAAATAGACCTTACACTCAAAAAAATTAACTGCAGGTGAACCCATGCATTTTCATATACATATACTGACTGCAGGATGCACGCAAGTAATGTATAGTAGAACGAACTATAGAGTCGATGTTAAGAAGAAAATTTGCACAAAGCTTGAGAACTCTTTTTGAGGGGTCAATCCATTTGAAATGACCTCAGAACAAAGATGTTTGGATTTCCTAATTATCTTGATATCAAATGAAGGAGTAGGAAGTCTGAGAACAATAAACAAGTCATAATATAGCGTTTACTATGACATATGTGATGAATAGTTCTCTTGAACGAATCACGATGACGAATGCATAATTATGGCGGTGTTAAAAAAGTGAAAAACAAACAATGGATTCTTTCTACTCATTTCTTGCTGTTACGTTATGAAGACTTAACTTACAGGGTCGAATACTATGGCTTTTATATACTGCTCCGGTATAACAAACAAACGATTTGAATTAATTCTCTCCAGTTCAATATATATAATAATTTGTACCGTTTAATAAATATGCATGCAATTCAATCACTTCTATTCTTCTCTTTACTTTTGCTAAGTCTTGCTCATGAATCTGCAGCTCAGTACCAGTGACGATTCCTTCTTTATTTGTCTTCTTCACCATGAAGTGGTAATGTATATTTTTATAATAAACATAAAGTTGTTCGCACTCAAAAGTTTGTGATAATAAATGTTTGCAAATCTTGTTTGAAGAAGTTACGATCATTCATAGTTGCTTTTTTAGCGTAGGCCAATTGTTATCTACGAAATTAGCAAGACAAAAGTGGCCATTTTGCTTCCATATGGATGCCTTAACGATTTTCTCCATCAGAAAGCACCGAATCAATAAAACATACAATTATTTACAAACTATTTATCATAAATACTCCTTTTAAGTAAAGATTGCTGTTTTGATCCTTGCGAATTTCGTACATACAAATGAATGCATCGCCCAGTGGCCTCATAAAATTGATCTCAGATGTC
This sequence comes from Phenganax stokvisi, assembly GCA_025400075.2. Taxonomy (NCBI): domain Eukaryota; kingdom Metazoa; phylum Cnidaria; class Anthozoa; order Malacalcyonacea; family Clavulariidae; genus Phenganax; species Phenganax stokvisi. The sequence continues at coordinate 28,581 of JAODVQ020535658.1, forward strand.
GGCTCGTGAGTACAATAGTCATGAACGATGTACTCACGTGTTTTTAGAATTAACCTGTTTGCACGTAGCTATATAAATCAATAAGAAATTGTTTCTGAAGCATATGTACTGAAAATACTTCAACTATGATCGTTACTATATCTTGGAGAAGGCAAAAGCTAGAGGTTTTATGAAGGATAAAAAGTAAAAGCAATTTGCCAATGCTACGAATTTTCCTATGTAAAATCGAGTAATATCTAACATAAACAGCTGCATGTACATAATTTGTAATCACAGATACAGTACTAGACAAAAATTGATGAGTGCATAAGTGTTGAAGAAAACAAAAATTAACTTCATCATGTATAATTAGCGACTTTTAATTAATTTGTCATTCAATTACGAATCAAAAACACTGTCTGATAGCACACTTTGACTTGAAAGAGTTCACAAAGTTTTGAAGTTTGAATATGCCTAGCTTACGCAATCTTATTTACAAGATCTTTTAGAATTAGCATCTTCATTCATTATAATTCATTGCTTCTAAGTAAATCTCATATCAAATTGAGATCCCCTATGAGTGCTGCTGGACCAGCTGGAGCAAACCTGGTCATGCTTGTAATCCTTGACGTATAATCTTAAGTCTTCGCGCGTGTTACTTGCCTGTCCATGTGTTGCAGTGATTGCATGCCAAAAAGCTCGTACGTATACACAGTTATTGACGAGTTCTATTGCAAGTTTTCTCCAAAAGGGGAATGTAATAAAGTAAAAAACTGAGGAACGCACAATCTCTTCAAGTAATACACTCAATCAATATTTGAATACTCTACTTAAATCTAGTCGGTGGACTGAATTCAAGATAAGAAAATAATACAGGATTATGTATTCAATGAGACAGTCAGAAGCGAGAGAAATATCAGTAAATACATTTTGTCGATCATGCCCGTTTGTCCCCGAATTGAATTTTCTTTTCCATTTTCACTCCGAAAATACAACAAAGATACACGCAAGATGCACTTAATAACAATACTTCGACTTGTAATTTGTCGATCTGTTCAGGAGAGTCCTTTTCCAGAAAAGGGTTATAATCAGTCAGTAATACCAAAATACCATTTGTTATGGTAAGGTAGGAAGCAACAGCGCAGAAACATCTTTGTCGTTGCCAAACAGAAAGATAATCATTTCTACTTTGGTGATGTTCTACACTTCTCCAAGCGATTTCGGTTCTCAAAAGATTATGATAAAATCACATTTAAGTCTCTCTTCATAAAGATCCCTACATAAATTTGGACGAACTACAAAAGAGGTGCCGTAAAATGACATGTGCAGCTCTATTGCAGAACAGAGCAATTGTGGTGTCGTGCTGGAACACTTTTTAATTGACATTTTTGACACGTGGATACATGATTTCCCTACATGCATATAAACTCTCTATTTTTAATTTGTTGTTAGCTACGCTTTTTCACGATTTTTGTGGGACAATCGTTACTATAGGATATGATTAATGACGCCAGTGCACTACACAGCAACTATGCTTTAACCGTCCGCTAAATTGTGTGTATGAACTTATGATCTCAGTTCTAAATAAGGAAGATTTTGTTTTCTTTTTCCACTTGGATAAAATTACAGTAGTACAAAAATGAAAAAGGGTTTTCAATTAAGATTCGATTTTCACCTTGGTGCAAAGTGAATGTATATTACGCCACTTGTATATATACATCTGTCACGTGCATTGTCTTAAGAGGGCAACAAAGACATCCGATATAATCATCAACGAGTACAATAAGAACACGAGTGCAATCTGATATACATAACTCGATACATTTGGTATAGCGTTTTAGAAACACATACACTAATAGGATTATAAGAAAGAAACGTTTTCAACGAATATATTGATATATGGATTTTCTACAATATAAAGGGTTTTTTGAAAGTCTTGTTCATTGGGCGCGCTATTGCAAAAGTTCTTCAAAAGTTCTTTAAAAATTCTTCAGTTTTTATCGGATTGCTGATATTATCTATATGACTGCATAGGCAGGAGCTGCACCTAGTAATATGAAATTAGGAAATGAAAACATGATGAAAAGTTTGTGTATAGCTCTGAGCCTAAGGCCGGAACAATTATCCAGTAGAGTAGTAATGAGTAGAGTAGGAGCTCTGAGCGATTTCAAAATAGCATCAGAGAAAATTCCTCTTATTCTTGGCAATACATCTACCCGTCTCTAATTGGGCTGAGACGTTTGATTATTCCAAATTGTGAAACTCGATCTAAGCACAGATGAAATTGCCAAATAATTTGTATTCATACATAAAAAAGAACAATTGCTAATAAACATCTGTCTTTGTATTGAAATTTATTGTTGTTGGAACCCAACACTTTACTTCAATTCATAGTTCAATTCGTTTTTGATTTAGTAGAACTATATTAATATATTGTAAGACGATGTTTCTCTAGAACAAAATTGCAAATATACAGTGCCTGAGATTATTCTGTGGCCTCCAATAACGGGTTGTGCATGTCCTGTGATCAAATGATAAATACAAACAAGAGGTTAGGAAACAAATGATAAATACAAACAAGAAAACGGACAGAATTTTATCAAATGTATACTTTTCTAACTACAATTTCTTCACAAAACTGGGTTGCGTGCGTTAGTACTGAATGGCGACAATTTTGCCGTATAAGTATAATATAGTCCCTTTGAATTTGTAAACAATATTAAAACAAGCGAATAAAGATACAAACGAATAAAACAGTCGCTGATTTAACTTAATTTTCAAAGTAAACACGAAGCTCGGCAACAGCAGCTTTGATGCAGCAAAAAATTTCTTCTTTATTCCAAAGGGAAAAACTAGACTTAAATTAATTTGCAACAGGAGATTGTAAAGATTTCTGACAAAGACCTAGTTCCCTCCCCTCTCATCTCAT
>JAODVQ020535659.1:0-23042 GCA_025400075.2 Phenganax stokvisi
CTCTCTCTCTCTCTCTCTCTCTCTCTCTCTCTCTCTCTCTCTCTCTCTCTGTCTTACCTGTATAGAGTGGTCATATGTTGGAGCTCTATCTGATAAAGACAGAGGAGGAGAAAGAGAAGATGATAAAGAAAAAGCGAAAGAAGCTACAGAAGAAGATGGCTAACACAACAGACCAAGAAACAGACAATGTTAAATTATTATTATCTGAGGAAATACCATCTTTTCACTCTCTATACTCCAGAAATATAATGAGGTATATAATGTACAATTTTTCTATATTGTTTCCACTATAACACATCTCTAGATCATTCGATATTCTTCCATTGTCTAATAACAAGATGATGATAGCTCTCGGTCTCCATAGCAACAGCATTGAATTATACATACTTCATCTAGAGACCACACCCACTAGCCACACCCACTTGAGAAGTATATCAGCTCCAGGACACAGAAGTGATGTCAGGTTTGTTAATAACCTGATTATGATGTCACGTGATGTCATTTCTCCAGAGTTGTTTGTTTCAATAATGATGACTCGGCAATTGCATCTGGTGATTTAAATTCCATTAAAGTATGGAGGAGGTGAGGTCAAAGGTTAATTAGTGGGTGTGGTCAACACTTCATCATCTATAGCTCATCACAGCAATGTTTACATACATTGTCATCAGGACATGTAACTTGTCTCTCATTCATACCTGGAGATAGACATATTGTAGCTGGAACTAAGGTTGATATTTACATTATGTCATCATTACATCATTGGAATATATAGTCAGGAGATATTGAGTTATATAAAATAGACTCAGGAGAACAGATAGAGAAGATAGATGCTCATTCTGGTGCAGTGCAAGGATTACATGTCTCACCTGATTGTCGTGGTCTGGTCACTGGTAGTACTGACTGTAACGTCAAATTCTGGGATTTTGAGCTACTGACCTCTGACCCCAACAGGTGATGATGTCATTATCACACTCTATGATGTAATCCTATCATCTACAGGAGACGGTTAAGTTTGTGTCATACCAAGACTTTAAAAATGGCGGAAGAAGTGCTGACAGTGCAATATACACCAGATGGACATCGGATGACAGTAGCTCTGTTAGACTCAACTGTTAAAGTTTTCTTTACTGATTCTCTTAAAGTAACATACTCTCTTTCTCTCTCTGCCCCTGCTATTATTAATCATATCTTGTTGCAGTTCTTTCTCTCTCTATATGGACACAAATTGCCTGTTGTTGCCATGGATACATCCACAGTGAGTTATGTTGCTATTTTTAATTCATAATTAATGATGATGTAATTCAGGACAGTACATTATTAGTAACATGTTCATCAGATAAGAATATTAGAATCTGGGGATTAGATTTTGGTGACTGCCATAAATCACTGTTTGCACATGATGGTAGTATTACAGCAATCAAGGTATGATAGACTGTGAATATCATTATCTTTCTGAAATTTTGGGAATTATCATTAGTTTGTTCCTGATACTCATTTATTGTTCTCATGTGGTAAAGACAGACTCATCAAATGTTGGGATGCTGACTCTTTTGAACATGTTATGACACTTGAGGTGTGCCCCTTCATTAATACTTCATTCATAGCTTTCAATGCTTATTTTAGGGACACTGTGAGGAGGTGTGGTCTCTTGATATTAGTAGTGATGGCAATACTTTAGTAAGTTCCCTTCCTCCTCCTCCTCCTCCTCCTCCTCCTCCTAATTGCAAGTTAACCAGCATGCAGTGGGTATATTTCAGTCTCACTGCTATCTTGATACTTGCTATATTAATTGACTGTTGTTTGAGACCAGTTGACCACACCCATTTGGTCCCCTGGTTTAGGTTACTGTCCACACTTGGTATTTAATGATGATGTAATGATGATGTCATACCTAGGTGACTGGATCACATGATAACACTCTGAGACTATGGAGTAAGACAGACGAACCTCTAATTTTATCAGAGGAGAGAGAAAGGGTATTTACCCCTTGCCCCTGTAATTAATGATATAATCATCATTTCAGGAGAGGGAGAATCAATTTGAAGAGGCTGTTGTAGATGGAAGAGAAATTGTTGTAAATACATTTTATATTTGTAATTCTCTGACACCTTCTTATTATTGTTCTAGGTCCCAGGAGAAGGTGATGAGGGAGAGGTGGTTAAAGCTGGCAGGAAGACATTGGATTCTATGAAAGCTGTGAGTCATGTGATTGTCACGTGATGGTCATGTGATCTGAATTGCTGGCTCAGGCAGAGCAAATTATGGAGGCTCTAGTATTGTATAGAGAAGAGAGAGCTAAACTAGAGGAATGGGAGGAGGAGTGTCGAGCTGAACATAGGGAGATTCCTCTACCTAAACCACACCCACTTCTCGTTGCCATGGGCAACATAACAGTAAGTAGTGAAAGGATAAAAGGAAATGGAAATGAGGTGTTATACAGGTAGAGAGGTATGTGTTGAAGATAGTGAGAAGAATAAAATCAAGTGAATTGGATGAGGCATTGCTAGTCATGCCATTCTCTGATGTTACTAACTTTCTTCCTCTGCTCAGCCACTGGCTAGAGGTAGGATGGTTCTGTTAGTATCATCTCTCTCATTTCATTCCTTCATTAGAATGGTTGGGAAGTGGAACTTGCTTGTCACTGTCTTCTCTTTCTTCTCAAGTAAACACAGCTATTACCTTCCTTTCAGCCTCAATCTCACCTCATTTCAGAGTCCACCATCATCAAATTGTGACCAGCGGTATTCTACTACCTGTGATACAATGTCTGAAACAACACTCACAACAATCTGTTGAGAATTTGAGAGTTAGTAACCACTTCCTTCCATACCATCTCTCTCTGGCTCTGCTGGCAGCGTAGTGCTGACATTTCCTATCATTATAACACCTTCAACATGTATAGCTAATATTTACTTATCTTCCTCTGCCACCTACACCCTCTGTTACACACACACACTACTGTTATAGGACATGTATGGGTATAATCTAGCTGGACTACATTCTCTCAGACATGGACTGGAAACTGCTGGGAACACTCTATTTACAGACACCACAGACAAACTGCAGTCTTTGAAAAAGAAAAAGAAACTTAAGATGTTTACTTAGTTGTAAAGGGTGATGTTTTCTCCTGGACTATTCTGTATAATTGAATGTTTATCGAAACAACATCCTTTGATCTCTCAACTTCAAAGACATTACCCACTATACTGTGGTCACTATATAAAGACCTATGTCAGTTGTAGTGGCTGGGAATATAGTAGAGTTACAGGAAATGAACTGGAAATTGTTCTCTTTAGAGGAGTAGGTGTCCCAACATACTTCAATAATATTCCTTTGAGCTCTTTGCCAGACCTTGGCTCTAGGATGTGGGTTCTCTGTTATATACTATTATATTATATTGCCTTTCTCAGAACATGGGATGTGACTGATGTTTAGTGATGTGCAAAGATTCCCACACTTGCAAGGCAGGGGTTGTCTAGCTAGGCAATGCCAACATACCACCACTAGATTAAACAATGCAGTATAGAGTTTCTAGATATCATACAATTATAATACAGTTTTATACAGTGGAATACAGCTGAAATGAGACTTGTGAAGTGACATACATCAAAAGGAAGAGCTAGTAAGCAAAGAGATAGTTTAGGCACTGAATTCAGCTCCTGAGTCCATTGAGTAGGGATAAGATGGAGTTGTCCTGTTTGCATTAGGATGAGGATATTGAGGAGATGTGAAACTACCCAATCGTGTGGAAGTTACTTTCTCATTCTCTGCTGCCATCTGGTCAGTTGTACTAGGAGGAAGAATACAGGTCCTTAATTTAGTAGGAAGTCTCTTCCATGACTGTAGAGTCTTCCTAGACCAGATCCATGCTCCAGTTAGAGCTCCGATGAGTAGGAACATGAATACCCTGACCATAAACACAGCTGTGTTCGGACGTAGACAATCAGTGCACTGGTCAGAAGTTGGGTGCCAATTTGGTCTGGTGTCAAGCTCATATACAAAACACCCAATGAGGACAGCTGCAGGTAGTACATATATAGCCACATATATTCCAATCCTGAGCATGAGTTTCTCAAGGATTAGACTCTCTCTCTCCTTGCCCTTGTTGACCATGAACTTCCTTATCTGAAGCACAGAGAGAAGACCAATGCAGAGGAAGGTGGAGCCAACAAGGAGAATGAGGGAGAGAGGGAGAACCAAGCCAAATACCATAGCCAGGAAAGATGATTTTGATTCTGTTCTGACAATGAAACAAGTTCCAGTTAATTCATCAGCTGATACGACTCTAGCAGCAAGGAGAGCAATAGTTAGAATGAGAGGAATAACCCAGGCTGCTGTATGGTAGAACAGAGCAAACTGACTAATGGCTTCATTAGTCCACTTGTAGGCAGAGGATAAGAACCAGGAGAGAGTTAGAATCAGCCACCACAAGAAAGATGCTATCATTGAGTAATAGAGCAGACCAAATACCAGAATACAAGGTGTGTGAAGCCACGTCCATTTTCCATCAGTTTCAACAAATTCATTCGCAGGGCATGTCACACTACTTGGTCCTACTATGAGTGCTAGGAAATAGCCAATTGTATGAATATGGAATGACAGAGCTATATATATTACTGGTCTCCATGGGTACTGGAATCTAGATGTATCCAGGAGGAAAGTGAGGAGAGTAACGAGAGTAGATATGTAGCATACTACTGACCAGAATGCTACCCAGCCCTTAGCAAATGCTTTAGAATCGTCTGAGAAAAAAGTCTGTTCAGGTGTAGGACAAGAGTCTGTAGTATCATTAGTCGTAGGCGATGTAGTAGGATCAGTAGTATTCGTCACATTATTTCTCTCCTCATTCTCTGTAGGAATAATGGTTAAAACGAACGGAGATTTCAAACTGATGCAGTCAGTATCTGGATAGAGGTCACAGTTGAAGAGACAATAGAGATCAATGATTTCATTACTGCAATCACTGACCACTTTCCTACAAATGTCTTTACACGGAGGACGGACCAGTCCTGTACGATCCACACTCTCCGCCGTCAGATTACCGCAGACAGGTTGAACAGCGAGACACAAGTACAGGTCGACGTAACGTGAACACGTTAGATTATAACCTTTATAGACATCTAAGATTCCCAGTGCTAGACCAAAGTTAGTATCAATATCGACGGGAAAGAAAGAACTGTTGTAGAATGCTCTGCAGTCTAAATTTGCAGAAACGTCGACACATTCTTCATCTTGTCTTAGAATTTTTGGTGATCTCGCTATGCATTCCTGCGATAAGACCACAGGGAAAAGGGCGACAATAAACAGTAACAAGAAGTAACTTTTCATCGTATTCAGTTGCAATGCACTAAAACCAGTGATCATTTCGTCCACTTTTTATAATTTCCGCCGATAACTGCGCATGCGTAATTCCCAAACTATGGAGGAGGTTATTATTGTTGCCAAAACTGTCATACTAATATAGAGGTAAGTTAACGAGGTATTTACCACAAACACATAGTGGGAGAGGGAGGGAGAGAGATATATATTATTATAAAGAAAAAATGAAGAGAGGTGGTTTGGTTAATTTGGAGCTGGTAAAGAAGTAGTTCGTCTGACTGTTGGTCGATGTCTTTCACCTCCTGATGACTGTGTAGTTGTCTACTAGAGAGATATAGATATCATGATAATTAATTACCTATATTGAACCCACCGCATGGAATGATGAGTGATATCTCTTCTCTACCACCTGAGATTACAGAAATGTGCACCAATGAAAATTTCCTACTACAATAATATCATACATGACTAAAATACCTTATCAAAGAATTTGTTAAATTGAATAGTGTCTGCAGAACCAATAGTGAATTGTCTGTTGTCTAGACAATTTACATTAATTGACACTGCTCCTGGGATAGAGGTGGTGGGTGTGGTCTTGTCTGGTGGAATTTGATCCAATTTAGTGCCCACCACTAACAGCGGTAGACTTTGATCAGCAAAGCTCTCAGGGTCATACTCCATATCTCTGTATAAATATTATTGCTATATATAGAGGTAATTGAGGTGGCCCCTACATTCTGGAGTCATATGATGAGATTGTTCGAGATGATTTAGTGGAATGGACTCGGGACTGGCTGGTATGGAACTCAGACAGCCATTTTGTCAGATTACCATATGACTTTCTGTTAGTCAAGTCATGAACCAAAATGATACCTATAGAGATGTAGTAGGAGATGTAGTAGGAGATGTAGTAGGAGAAGTAGGTGAAGGTGGTAGTAGTGGAGGAAGGTGCAAACCATTAGTTTGTTGGTAGAAGACAGAGCGACCAGATACATGTGATGGAGATCCTCCAATGTCCCAGAACTCAAGGAAATATGCCGGAGATGAACTAAGAGAACGACCATACTCATGAATCTAAATATAACCATCAGTTATGATGTCTGTCATTGTCAGCCACTACCTTTATTTCAACTGAGCAGCCTACTGTCCAGGCAGCACTAGACAACACCTCTCCATGACACAACACATGAACCAAACTGGTCTTACCTACTCCTACTCAATAGAGAAGAGAGATGACGAGTAAATAGCTTCTCTCTTATCAATACGACACTTCACCTGTGTCCCCTAAAACCAGTATCTTCACCTTCTTCAAGTTCTCTGTAGCCATAGGGTGCGCTCCAATTAGAATAGTAGGCAATAATTTTGAGTTTTATACAAGCTATGGAAGTTATGAGACGTTCTTTAGTTTTATTCGATAGAATAATGCCTAGAGTCGCTAAGAGGATGAGTAGAGTAAATTATTTAGCTACTCTATCGCGAAGTAAAAGTGGTTCAGTATCAGATGACAATCAGTTTTCTAAACTGGATTGGTGGAGAGAGGGAGGGACAATGATGACTGTTCTTAGATCAATGAATACACTCAGAATTCCACTCATTTATAACTCCCTCCTTGGATACCTACCTCAAGCCACGCCTACCTATCACACCCCTCTTCCTTTGCATGGTTACAGAATTCTCGATGTTGGTTGTGGAGCTGGTTTCCTCAGTGAGGTCCTAATTAATGCCACCCTTTGTTAGCTTTAACATTATCATTCCTATACAGCCATTGGCAAAGCTGGGTGCAAAGGTCACGGGACTGGACACCTCTAAAGAGGTTGTATCTGTTGCTAGGAGACACGCGAACCTTGACCCCGAGGTGTCACGTAGAGTGGAATATAGATGTCAGAGTTTGGAAGAGATGATAGAGGAGGAGGGAGGGGTGGAGTTTGATTGCGTCATTGCTTCTGAAGTGGTAGAACATGTTACAAGTGATCTCTCTCTCTTTTATCATAACCTCACAACCTTCACCAAGGTAGCATCATCATCTAATACTATGATAATCATTCTCTCTAACTATAGCCAGGAGGTTACATCATTATGACTACTATTAATAGAACATTGGAATCATATCTGACAGTAATAGCAGGGGCTGAATTAATTACTGGTATACTACCTCAAGGTACACATGATTGGAATAATTTCAAATCACCAGATGAAGTGAAACATGGCCTGGAACAGAATAATAGAACATCAGTTGATTGGATGCATGGAATGTGGTTTAATCCTCTCACCTCCCAGTGGGCGTGGTCTCAGAGTTTACAAGTTAATTATGCTCTAAGAGCTGTGAAATGTTCCAACTAGAGTGTCATTGTATCATGAAGACTTTGATAAACATGAAATATTTTTTAAAAGTGTATCAGTCAATGAGGTGATGTATTGATCAGTATTTTTATCAGTTCTCATACCAGGAGTGGTGTGTAGCTGATAATCTGGTCCATACTGTGGAAATAACTATACAAAAACAGAACATTACAGTAAGAAGTGATTATGATAGTAAACCTGGTGGTCTGGGATATTGTCATGTAGACTGTGGCCTACAGTAAGTGCTGTACAGAGAGTCCACAGTCTGGCTGTGTTGGGGAAATTGTAACCACCTGTAACACAGAGACATCAGTCTGTATGTAACACACCAACTTCACATAACATACCACCACCTAGTAATACTGTGGGTAATGACCACTGTAATAGATGATCAATACATTGAGCTACTCCTCTGACTGTAAGATTGAATTGTCCTAGAGGATCACCTGATAATATATCACCACCACATTGTACTACCAGACATTGTGGTTGAAATATTTCTCTCACTCTCTCTACCACATCTCTGAATACTCTGTTATATTGCTGGTCCCTGGCCCCCTCCAACAGGGGAACATTAACTGTGTAATACTTTCCACGACCTCCACCAATATCACCAATATCACCTGTACCTGTGACAGAGTTAGATCAATGGGTGTGGTCACATAATGAACTCTGACCTGGGAAAAAGCCTGGAGAGAAATGGTGGAATGAAATATTCAGAACTTTACTAGAATACCAAAATGCTTCTTCTACCCCTTTTGATTGTGGAATTTAATAATTACAATGTGGGTGGGTGTGGTTTACCATCTCCATGATGAATATCAATATCAATATATAATATTCGATTGAATAAGGTCTGAAGACTAAGAATTGTCAGAACAATGTCATTACAGTAGCAGTATCCTGATGCTCCATCTCTATGTGGTCAGAGAATGAGATTCTATTGATTGACCTCATGATACACAAAACATTTGAAGTGTTGTTGCAGTCACCATTGTATGATGGTGTGTCTGGGCTTCGTGGGCCCAGTGAAAACAGGTCCCAAGAATTGGAAATGAGATAAAGAGAGTACCTCTTAGCATGATGCCATCCTCCGTACCAGTTAATCACTATATCAGCATCATCACTTAATATGAGGTCAGCAGAGGTCAATCCAGCTCCACCCACTTCACACATGTAGTCATAGCAACCAGTAAACAAAGGACAATCATAACCTTCAGTAACAGAAAATAATGTCTAATAATAGATGATTTAATTCAACACACCAAGACCAAACTCCTCAGCTTCCTCTTCATCATCTGAAGAATCTGATTGGTTGCTATGTGTCTCCAGGAAATTAATGTATTCATTACTGTGGAAGCCTTGTAACTGCTTTTTACTTGCTCTCTTCGGACATACCACTCTATGTCATAAAATAATAATGATGCTGTAATCATTACATCATCCTGTACTAACCTCATGTGTTGCAATAATCCATATGCCTCAATTAGGGAATACACCAGCCCCGCCTACTTTATTATGTATTTCATTAGTGAGATCACGTGACATTCCTCACCCTGCCAGTATATCTCGGATTTCTATCAGAGCAACGCAAGAGAGATGGAGAATGTATGAAACACACTCTCTTGTCTGCTTCTATCTCTGCCGCCATTTTCTAGTAAATATTCCATTCCCGTTCCGCAATTCAGTTTACATTCCATTCCATATGGTGCGCGTTATTAAGAAAAGCACTCACGGGGCGCCCGGAGAAGAAATGAGTCTGTTCAAGAGTAAGCGAGGACGTAGGAATATCAGAAAGAAAGTAACAGAAGAAGAGGAGGAGGAGAAGGGAGGAGGAGAAGAGAATTCAGTAGTGGAAGGAGAGAAAACGAATGGAGAACTATCCGTTGTACCATCTACCACTCAGAGAAAGTACGAAAAGTTGCTTTAAAGATTTATTTTGTGGACTACGTGTTGTTAGGAAGGAGACAAGGTCAGTTCTGAGTTTTGGAGATGATTTGGAAGATGAAGGTCCTGAGTTTAAAGTAAAGAAAACTAGTCTGTCTCGCAAGGCAGCCAAGATGGCGGAGAGAGAGAGAAAGGAGAAGAAGAACAAGAAAATGAGGGACATGTAAATAACAGTTTGTGTAATAAAACAATATATATCTGAATATCACAGGCTAGAGGATGAGGGGGAGGAGTTTGTACCTGAAGATATAGAGAGTGAGGAGGAAGAAGAAGAGGTGGGAGGAAGAGTTCCTCTTTCTCAGCAACTGAAGGAAGGAGGTTTTATACCTAATGCTGAGTTCATTCACAGAGCTAGGAGAGAAAGAGAGGAAAAACGACAACAAGGAGATGGAGTGGGTGGAGCCTCGGGATTCATGCCTCTTCAAACAAAGAAAAAGATTGTAACTGCCAAGGGGAAGTCCCGGCTCATTAGAGAAGATGATAATGACAGGAGTGAAGATGAGTTGGGGGGTGAGGAGGAGGAAGGAGGAGGGAGAAGGAGAATGGACGCTGGACATCATGACATGGCTGCTGTCAAACAATTCCAGGTCTGTTTCTGTTACCATGGAGATGATGTTTGAACTTTGGTTTAGGTATTACAAGGATTGGAGGAGCTGGGTTCAGATGAAGATGAGGAGATCAAGAGATGGGAGGAGGAACAGATTTTGAAAGGAGTTAAAGCAAGTGCTCCAGAGCAGCCGAACTCTGACCTCAGTCATCTATCAGAGTACGAGAGAACAATTTTAACAGCTAGTGGGTATGCTGGTCATCTCATTACTGGTGGAGGAGGAGGAGTTTTTATGGCTTCATCCTATATACCTACTACTGTACAAACCAACACTGTTCCAGAAACCACACCCACTCCTCAAACCTCATTAAGAATACCTGAGAAACTGGTTCCAATAACTGTTGAGAGTTTGAAATCAAGGCTGAGTAACAGACTTTGTGATCTGCAGGATAGTGTATCAGAACATCAACAGAGACTGAATCAGATCAATATTGATCTAATGACATCAACAGAGGAAGTGGGCGGGGCTGAGAACCAGCGAGGTGAACTAGGTTTGAAATATCAGTTCTATCAAGAAATGAGAGGTTATCTTCGAGATCTTCTGTCTTGTCTGGGAGAGAAGGTTTGCTTCAATCATTACCTTAAACTCCTGTAAAATACCTCTAGCTACTCCCGACATACTTCACATACCTATAGCAACCTCTGTATAATGGACAAGGTTGTCTGTTATAGAGAGGTTGCCACTGTATTGTATAGGAGCCACTGATATTAAGTATTGAAAAGATGGTTAGCAAGGTATGGAGGGAAAGAGCTGAACTACTGCTAACTAGGAGAAGACAAGATATCACTGATCAAGATAGAGAATGTGTCCAAACTACTGGTGGGTTTGGCTTTCATTTATACTAATTAGTGGGTGTGGTCAAATATAGAGACGACATCATCTGATGAAGTGTTGGCCAGACAGCGGAGGTGTGTGGAGAGAGAGGGGAGGAGGAGGAGGAGGAGGGAGAGGAGAGAGAGATCAGGAGACACTGCTGATCACAGACAAGGACTATCCAGTGATGATGAACTACTGGAAATGAATAGGTTGAAATTTGAAGAAGAAATGAGTTAGTTTAATTCTCAGAAGATATTTAATTAATACTTGTAACATACAGTGAAGGCATTATTAAGAAGAGATGGTGTGTTTGATGATGTAGTGGAAGAATTTCATCAGCTGTCTCATATCAAACAGAGAATGGAGGATTGGAAATTTGGATTTCTGGAGTCGTACTCTCAGGCCCACATTTCTCTCTATCTTCCTCGGCTCTTTTCACCATTTGTCAGATTAGAACTTCTGGATTGGAACCCTTTACAGGTGAGCCTCTCTCTCTCCTTCTAACACCTCCTCCTCCTCCTCCTCCTCCTCCTCCTCCTTCTCACAGGATGACTGTACTGATTTTGAAGAGATGAGGTGGTTTGAAATTCTCATGTTTTATGGTTCCAGGGAGGGGGAGGAGCCTGATTCAAGTGATCCAGACACACATTTGCTACCAAAACTAGTTGATATTGTTATTATTCCTAAACTAACTGGTATTAACATACTCTGCTATAACTACATCAATGAGCCTACTCCTCCTTCTCTAGGTCTAGTTCAACATGTGTGGGACCCTCTCTCCAGAGCTCAAACTCATCGTTTATCATCCCTGATCCGTCGTCTGGCGTCTGACTATCCAACAGTGTCACAGGACAGCAAAAACACTCAAAATCTCTTCACAGCTATACTACATCGTCTCAGACAAGCCACTGAGGATGATATATTTATTCCTCTCTATACCACAGCTCAAGTTAAAAACCCTCTTTCACCTCATGCTGTATTCTACAATCAACAGTTCTGGAGCTGTGTCAAGGTTTATTAATCTGTTGCTATGACAACTGCTCTCACCATCTGTACAGTTGCTAGGCAACATAACAGAGTGGGAGGGGCTAGTGTCACCTGATGCTCTGCAAGAGTTAGTTCTAGATGGTCTTCTCAACAAGTAAGATTTCGTTACACTGTATATACCAGTTTTTATTAAAATATTTCATTTTAGATATTTAGTTTTAGCACTGCAAACCTGTCCCAGTTCCAATCAGAGTGTAATTAAGACAGGGGCGGTAAGAAACAGCCCGATACTATCAAATAATGATCAGTAACTCTCTCTCTCTGCAATATTAGATCATATCTGGATTACCAAGGACCTGGTTAAAGGATGGTGTAACAGTAACCAGACCATTACAAAGTCTAGTGGTCTACCTCTGTCAGTTAGCTGAACATTTAATAAGATCTACTCTGGGTCATCCTGATCATATCATTCAGAAATCAAGGTATTAAGCTCCTCCCCCTTCTTTCTATCATTTCCTATGGTGTGCTCTATATAGAGATATGGTTAATGAAATAGCTGATCAGTTGGTGAGAATTGGAGCAGTTCGAGAATCAAAGACATTGTGTCACCAGCACCACATTAAACCTTCTCAATAATCTCTTTCCTTCCTTCTCTCCTTCAATCAATCAAATTAATTTATTGCACATTGAAATAATAATACTGAAAGGAACTAATCAATAGATGCATGTGATAGTGGTAACTCGTCTCTCACAGATTAGTGGAGTATCCACACAAGTTGGTCTACTAATTACTTTTCCATCATACACTGATACACTACTGCCTCCTCCATCTAAATTCTGTATTGGAATGGAATGAAACCTTGTCATTAAGATCTGTCATCGTTCCATACCACAGCCTGGCTCATTCCCATTCCAATAACTAGCTCTGCCATCTCATACAGATCAAGACCAATCTTCTCATCCTCCACCCCATCCACCTAATGTTTCCATGACAACATTGACCACACCCACTAATTATTAAATCCATATATACCTGTACAAGATACAATGATCCATTATTATGAGCAGCAATGACAGTTCGAGGAGCTTTCAGTGTCACAAAATCTTCGTTTATATCTTCTTCTTTTACACTCTCATTCACATAAGACTTACCCCTGCAGAGGGAGAGAGAATACCGAGGTACACATGAGCTTCGTGGGCCCAGTAGGTACCCTCTCACGATCCAGCCGGCACCAGAAATAAGAGAAGAGAGACTGAGACTGATAATAGTTGGTTTAGTGAGGTAGCCCACAATGAATGAACCAGAACTCAGTCCAAAGTTAGCTCTAACAGTGGCTGGTAGCTGTAGTGTTATAATAGTGAGCTGTGTGTTAGAGTTGAACATGTACCTCAACTATAGAACCATTAATGATAATATTGCCAATACAGCAATTGGTCTTAGTGTTGAAGAACCCAGCATTAGTGGCATACATACAGCCATACTTCTCTGAAGTATCTGATGGCTTGGTCACGTGACAACATCCTACAGACAAGGAGCTGTACCATCATTAGTTATCATAACAAAACCCTACCATTAATTGGTAGAGCGAAGCTGAAAGAATGAGGCAGGTCGTCTGATAGTAAAGCCACGTGAGCGGTGTATTCTCGTCCCGTGTTGTTCAATATTCCATTTATATCCCAGTGGTAAAAACCATGTCCGGGTCCAGTGGGATAGGAAACCTTGTCGTAATCGTCTGAAACAGCTAGTCTGTCCGAAGGAGCGAGCTCTAATCGCCCAGATATCAATCCAGTAATACTTAGGAAAAGTACTACTCTATAAATCGTCTTCATTTCTCTATTATTACTAAATGGGGTAAACCTGCGGTGCCCCGGTAATTAAAAAAGTGGGCGTAGCTCGTTTTCTGCACGTAAACACAGACCAGCATATCCGTGTGTGTCGCGCGATGGGTTGTGGAACTTCGCGTTCTCCGACACGTATTGGTGTTATCACTGATGATAATGACAGTCTTTACGAAGGTACAATATTTGCATAAAGCGCCACTTTTAATTTCTTCCTGAAAACAGAATTCTTTCCGTCAATGGCGACGGATTGGGCGATGAGAGAAAGTGCACGTGATGTAGCCTCGTCATCGCTCTGCAACTCCCCTTCTCCTCCTCCCTACACTCCTCTACCCCTGAGTGGTCACGTGACTTTACTAGTTGGTTCATCATCGCCGACAAAAAGACAGAATTCAGTCCAAACATCAGTGAGAGGTGACAGAGAGAGTGAGGTGGAAGAAGAGAGGTTATCAATATTATCCAGTTCACCAAGAGATGACAGTACTAGTCAGAGAGAACTCAGTCTAACATCTACTGACATGCTATCTCAGTTAGCTACTGAACCAGTAGTTATTCCAGTAGCACCACTAGAAGACCAGCACAGAGATGAATCCCTGTCTCTCTCATTACCTACTGACCATCTGATTCCATTGCTTAGTTCCTCTCTACCTCCATCACATCGTCCACCATCTCCTTTTCCTCGGTCCCGCTCACTATCTTTCCAACTACCTCCTTTGAGAACCATTCAACCTTCAAATGACCCTCTCTCACCACCACTTCATCTTCCTCCTCTCAGAGAACTGCCTCCATTACAACATTCAACTACTGATACCAGCCAATTGAAGAGAAGAAGAAGAAGAGAGAGGAGCAAATCTTGTCAGGAGCACACCTCCATTCTTCTCTCCTCCTCTCAGGAACAAAATATTCCACTTGTACAATGAATTTGATTATATCCATAATTATAATGTATAGGTCCAATTTAGCATGCGCGCGCACGTGTTTGACTTCTATTAAGGGTTAAAGGTCGTTGTCATGGATATAGCATCAAAAAACAACAGCTGAGATCTGACGCGAAAGTGATTCGTGATGGAGCGCTATGAGAGCGATTATTCAGAAGATTTCGAAGAGGAAGAGGTGAACTCTGGAGCTATCGCCTCATCCAGGCCGTCTTTAGCTAGTTATGGTACAAGAAGAAGACGGCGAGATGACCGGCTGTCGGAAAAACGGAGCAATGGCGGACGCCAGGATAAATTTACGACCCCGAGTAGACAATTGGACCCACCGCCAGGCAAGAGCAAGTCAACTGGAGCGGTCAGGAAACCAAGAATAGCAATTGGAGCCACAATTAGTCGCAGATCCCTTCTTCCCTCAAAGAAATACCCACCAAAACCAGCTGGAGCATCTCCTGCTCGTGAGAGGCAGTTGTCAGCATTGAACCACGCTCTACGAGGACTACAAAACAGACTAACAGAAAGAGAGAAAGAATTAGAAGAAGTGAGCAAGGAAAACAAGCTGCTCATGAGAATTCACAAGAAACAAGAAAAAGAATGGAACAGAATTCATAGGCAGGAAGATGAACTACCTCAAATATTACGAAGACATGAACAACAGGTGACTGCAGTATTTCTCTAACTATATCTTATAATACAATAATGATAATGATAAATTAGGTGAAGAGTTTGAGACAGCAGTTGAGAAAGAGCCATGATGAAGTGTTGAATGGACACAAAAAGATTGGAGAACTACAAGATGATATGAGAATTCTATCTAATACCAATCAAAGACTAGAAACAGTAGTTGGCAAAAAGAAACTTCTTGAAAGAGATCAACTGACAGCTCAAGTTCAGTTACTCTCAGAAAAATTGTCTGAGAGGCAAAAGAGGGTTATGGTGAGGTGACTAACATTATAAAATGATGTATAATTATTCTGAGATTGTACAGGAGTTAGAGAGGGGGCTAGAAGCCAGTGGAAAGACCTATTCACAGGAAATAAAAGGTCTGAAGTCAAGGAATAGAGCTCTAGTGAATGAGGCAGTCATTCTCAGGAGCAGTGTTGAGAAACTTCAAACAGCACTAAAGGTACTTCATCTTCATATTATTATTACTGTGTATACAATCTGTGTCTGATTGCTGCAGGAGAAGACAAGAGAGATGGAGGTGATGAATATCTACACTCAGAGACTACCAAAATCAAATAAACCTTCTTCTCCTCTTCCTACTACTCCTCCACCTCCTCCTCTTTCTCCTCCAGCAGTGACAGTAACCCACCAATCATCTCAAACAACACTGTCATGTCCGCCATTTAAATCTGTCTCAATGCAACACAAACCACAACTAAAAGCAGTTGCTTCACAAACTAATGATCACGGCCTTTGCAAAGCTGACAGCTCCACACAAACTAATATAATGTCAAGTCCAGTGATATCTAATAGTAAACCAGATGATGCAGTCATGACCAACGAAAGATCCAGTCCAGTTGTATCTCCAGCTATACCAACTGTGTCACAGAAACAAGATCTTCTTCAGAAACTGAGAGAATTGGATGGACAGAAGACAGCTCCAGCTAGTAATCCTCTCTCTCCATCTTCTCTAGTCTCAGCTCCTCATCCTCCAACACCTCCTACCCAGCCTCCACCTACTCAATCAGCTACTCAAGAACAAGAAAGGAAAAGACTTCTTCTAGCAAAACTAATGGCAATTGATGAAGGTGGAGATCCTACTAGAGTCAAACCTAAGCCACACCCAGCAACAAGTGGAGCACCATCCCACAGTGTCCTAACAAACAAGAGTTCTTCCTCACTAACATCTTGGCCTGAGGTAGTAGAGAATATGCATAATGGCCGACCAGCTCATGCTTCAGAAGATGATCCATTTGGTTCAAGATCTAGACTCAGTGGTGTAATGAGATCAGAAGGAAGAAGAGATACATTTTTAACTGATAGAAGAGTGTCCAGTGGAGTAGTGGGAGAGAGACAGAAAGATGGTTACATTCCTTCTTTTGGACGCAGAGCAAACCCCAAACCACACTCACTCCCAAATCAAGACAAAGACACTAATAGGGATACCCCTGTTATTAGTCGAGGTGGATTGTTACCACGGAGACCTAAAGCTGAGAGTACAGCAGGAGCAATGAGAAGCAATGACGTCATGCCAGGTGCTGTTATTTCAGAACCTGATGATCTAGAAGAATTGGTTTTATAATCTCAATGTAAACCACACCCACTCACAATACTTTCTATAGTACATTGTATCACACGCGTTCCTTTCCTCTGTTTCTTGCGAGCAGCGCCGCCATTTACTGGCCGTGTGGCTGGTTAGTCTCGGAGCTAGAGATGGCTCAAACCTTATCCGACATCGACCCTTCTGCTATCGCTCTCGCCTGTCTAGATCAGTTAGATCAGGGAAACACGGAACCGCAGGTGTCAGGGTCCAGCGGCGGAGAAAAGGCTTCAGACGAGCAAGAGACGGCAAAGCCTAAGAGAGGCAGAGGAAGGCCTAGGAAGAATCCTCTCCCTTCTGACTCAAACGCTCAACCCAAGAGAGGACGGGGCAGACCGAAGAAAGAGTCCATCGCTGAAGCTGCGGTCGATTCTCCGAAACGAGGACGAGGAAGGCCACCTAAGCGGGGTAGGCCGACACGTGCTGCTCCTGAGCAAGATGGTGATAATGGCGAGGAGACGGTGAAAAGACCGGTAGGAAGGCCAAGAAAGACAGTTCCTCAGGAAGACACAGACGCTACTAATCCTTCAATTGAGCCAGAGAATACAGTAGTACCAGTAGATGATGGGGTAGTTGTGAAGAGGAAAAGAGGACGACCTCCTAAGAAAGATCGCAGTGATCAGCAAGACACAGTGCCAGAGGAGATTGAGAAAGCAGCAATAATACCAGCTCCAGTTGAAGAAGAAGAAGAAGAAAAGGCGCCTGAAGAAGCTGTTGTGGTGAAGAAGAGAGGAAGAGGTCGTCCACCTAAGAATACTATTACACCAATTACAGATGGTGAACCAGTGAAGAGAAAGAGAGGTCGACCAAAGAAGAATGCAGTCCCTGATACCGCAGACCAGCCTGAAACTAAACAAATCAAGACCCAGCAGACAGTCACCAATGATAACACAATTGCACCTCCTAAGAGAAAGAGAGGTCGACCTAAAAAACAAGCTCCAGCCAAACAGCAGTCCCAGAATGAGGAGGAGGAAGGGCAGAAGATGGTTGAATCAGAGACGGACGAGGGCAAGAAAGAGGTGGAACCAGCTCCGGAGTTTCATCTGGTAGCATTTGAAGAGTCAAGTGATGAGGGAGAGGAGGTTGGAGTAGCAGCTATTGTATCAAGGAATGGAATATTACAAGAGAAATCTCAGCAAGGAGCAGAGTCATCTGATAGCTCGTACACTACCCCTGATCCTGCTAACACCTACCTCAGTGATTGACTCTTGAGACAATGACACCTCATCCAGTCGTGTACATTATAACATTCCTTGCCTCACACATCTACACCTTTATTCAGCTCTATCATAGCATTTCCTTGTTTACTTTTGTATAGCATTGCTTTTTCATATTGGATGAGGTTAATAAAAATTATCATTTATTAAAGAGAGATGACATTGCTTGTAACGTCTGTCTAGAACACAATGCCCATACCGGAGATCCTATACCACCTGTTGGAATGGAGTAGAAGTTGAGTAATTGGAATGGAATGGAGACTGAACCTGCTACATTGGTTGGAAATTGTATTAGTGGAGTGAGTGGCCAGAAGAGGTCAGGGTTCATCACAATGATAGGAACACTACGCCAGTATATGATGACAATAATTGGGGTTAGTTCCTAAACAAAATAGTCTTTAATTAATTAGTATTTCAAGAGGTTCACATGTACCAGGAATATATTAGCCAGTAGTTCCATGAGAGCCTGTTTTTTCAAAACATCATTCCTATAGCCAGCCTCTGAATAATGAATCAGTTATTATTAACATAACAAACTACACTAGGACATACCAATCAGGCCTAACTCCTTCTCCATGGCAACCTGTCTCCTCTTGAGTCTTGAATGAGTTGGAAAATCTTCCTAACAACAATAACAACAACACATTATTTCTAGCTCAACAGTCACCACTGTTATACTGACAGTTATAGGGACACTAGCTATTTCTTTCTTTAGAATAGACACATCATTTCTCATCTTCTTCACATCCTCTGGATATGGTGTTATTGTCCGTACTACCTGTAATATTAATAGAATACATGATGTCCGATCCTAGGATGGGATAAACGTACCCACGAGGA
Source organism: Phenganax stokvisi (assembly GCA_025400075.2). Lineage (NCBI taxonomy): Eukaryota > Metazoa > Cnidaria > Anthozoa > Malacalcyonacea > Clavulariidae > Phenganax > Phenganax stokvisi. Next base: position 19,112 of record JAODVQ020535659.1, read on the forward strand.
GAGCGAAGGAAGGAAATGGCGCACTAGTTTACAGAACAGTATGAGGAAGAAGATGAGGAGAAGAGGTCGATAGTTGACTGAAACCACTACTAATGACGGGTAGTCCATAATGGAAGCCACTCCGTCGTCTCTCTGTCTTCCTGTGCTCCAGCAGTCCCTGGTCCCGGATCCACTGACACCCGCGCGTACCGCGGAATGGAATCGTGACGTTCCGAATGATTCTCCTCGCGTTCCCGCGCACTCTGCGTCGTAGTTTTCCAGTTCTTTTCCGAGCGAAGAGTATGGCTACCAATGCAGCTCCAGGAGAGGTAAATGCATATCTCCTCCTCACATCCTCACCTCCTCACACCTCCACAGATCTCAGATGAAAAAGACGACACCACACAAAATAGTGTAGAGGTGATCACGTGATCTCAATCTCTCCCTAATAATTTTATTGGACAGAATGAGAAGAAGAAGAAGAAGAAGGGAGGCAGGGGAGGTGGAGGAGGAAAAAGAGGAAGACCTCCTAAAACTAGTATATTCTGTCATAAACTAAATTAACTGATGAAAATATTATTAGATAGCGATGAAGAGGAAATACCAACAAAGAAAACTAAGAAATCAAAGAGTAAGTTCCTTAATCAACTCTACTAATCATCTCTCATCCGTCTCTGGACAGGTGATACCCCAGCAGGTGCTAGTGGAGTATCATCCAGTTCTAAGGAGACTGACTGGTCCAGTATATCATGGACTGACCTTGGAACAACATCTGATGACAGGTAATGATGTCATCATTGAGCATGTGACTGATCATGTGATCCTCTAAATCAGACAGTGGAATATTAAATTTAGTTCCTGGAATGTGAATGGAATTAGAGCCTGGTTAAAGGTCAGCTAATTGAATTAGGAATGATTTTAACCCTATTCTCACTGTATTCTTATAATATGTAGAATGGAGGGTTTGAGTATATATCTCACGAAGCTCCAGATATATTCTGTGTCCAGGAGACAAAGTGTGCAGAGAGTTCACTACCTATGGTCAGTTAATGAGGAGTCATTTCCTGTCGTTAATTAAATTAATCATTAGGATCAGTTGAAAATTGATGGTTATCACACATACTGGAATTCAGCTGATAAACCAGGCTACAGTGGTACTGGGTCAGTTGTATCATAGCTCGAAATTTGCCTTGATTCTAAATAATGCTCACTTTGGTTTGTAAATAACTTTGTTGGTTGTACATAATTGTTGGATGATAATAGCATGAAAGGTGATCAGAGTGACTGGAAGTTGTAAGTCTGATGTATGTATCCAATTATTTCTAGCACCATTTCATCACCAGCAGAATTGTATATTGCTTGTGTATGGCTGCCAACCAGACTGGTTCACTGCACTAGATAATCTTAGAGTGTTACTAAAGTTAGATTTATATAGTGAAAGAATACAATTTCATTTCATATCATATTTGCAATTTATCATACAACTGGATTATTAACATAATGTCCTGTGTGTGATATATACATCAGGTTATACAGTAAGATGAAGCCATTGAAAGTGGTATATGGAATGGGAATAGAAAAACATGATTCTGAAGGAAGACTCATCACCTGCGAATTTGACAAATTCTACTTCATCACAGCTTGTAAGAACTCTACTGAAAACCTCTCTATAAAGGACAAGATAGTGGTCTGTCCTCTACTTGGAGGTTTTCTAAATAATGTTTCCGTACTGAGATGTTTCAATGGGTGTGGTTTCAGATGTCCCGAATGCTGGGGAGGGTTTAAAGAGGTTGGACTACAGACAAGAATGGGATGTTGATTTTAGAGCTTATCTCAAGAAATTGGATTCTGAAAAACCACTCATTCTGTGTGGTGATCTTAATGTTGCTCATAATGAGATTGGTTAGAGAGAGAGAGAGAGGTAACTTGGCCTGTAGATAATGTGTTATTTCTCAGATTTGAAGAACCCTAAAAGTAACACCAAGACTGCAGGGTTCACACAGCAGGAGAGAGATGGATTTACTGCTCTACTTGCTGAGGGATTCATTGATTCATTTCGTTTCCTAAACCCTACTACACAATTGTTTACCTACTGGTCATATAGATTCAATGCTAGATCCAAGAATATTGGCTGGTAATGACACCCATTAATAGCCTCCACTCTCTCTCTCTCTTGTTCTGTAGGAGATTGGATTATTTCGTAGTGTCAGAAAGACTGATGAAAGATGTTTGCAGCTGTGTTGTAAGGTCAAAGGTCATGGGTAGTGACCACTGCCCTCTTGTTCTCAGTATGGCTCTCTAATCTACCAGTTTCTTCTCGGGGCAACCTAATTTCTATTCTGGACATCCCATATATCTGATAACACATTATCATTCAATAATTTTTCGTACGGTCACAATCTGCGCATGCGCGTAAATGTAACGACAACTCGCTGGAAAAGACTTGCATTGCAGAGGAGATCGCTTCGCAGACAAGGTTCAGTTGATCTGCATGACGCCATTTGAGATTGTAACGGAGAGTAAGAATGTTTGCTGCTCATTCAAAGTTACAAGGTAATAAAGATACTGTGAATCGGAAGTGACTAGATCTAGCTAGGTGCTGTGTATTAATGTTACATCGTTTATACATGCAAAACTGCATGGTAATATTGGTGGTTGAGATGCGGCTGAATTTTACTAATAGTTTGTGAAGTATATCTCTCTAATGTGTTACTCTCAGGTTTGTTAAAGGAATTGCTGGGTAGCCATGACAACAAGCAGCTGTCAGAATTAGCAGACTCAGCACTGCAATTGGTTCCAGAGCTACCATCTCTAGATCGCAATGACAGACAACAGAGAACACTGTCTGATCAACTCCATTCCTCTGCCATCGCACTCTGGAACAGGTTAATGGAAACTCTGATAATATTATGACAACCTCTTCCACCTTCCTCCTCAGGTCTGTAGCTCTGAAATCATCTGAAACTATTTCTCTTAGTCTCAATGCTCAGAGTATGTCCATTGCATGAAATATAACTATGACCTTTGACCTCCGATATAGTGAGACATGTAGCATGTAGTCTGGTGTTATTGTGTAATGCTCTACCACTGTCTGTGTCTGTCTTCATTAAACAAGTTACTGTTAGTTTATCCCTCTCTGTTGCTATGACAACTGTACTATATAATGTGTTGTAATAGATGGCAACAAAGACTGGCAGAGCATGGCTAGGTAAGCTAATACTGCCTGACTCATTGGGATCCCGTCATCTGTGCTACACTGAGTCCACGAAGCTCAGGCACACAATGGTGCAATGTGACTGTTGTACCACTTTAGATTCCTCATAGAGGACAATCATTGATACAGTGTTATAAACTATGTCTATTAAACCTCTGATTAAACAGATTGTGAGAATCACTCTATGGCAGATACATCCCTACTGCTGGCTACTGAGGTTCGTTCTGTCATTCCGTCATTCAGCTATTCTTTCATTCTTTCATTCTTTCATTCTTTCATTCTGCCATTCTTTCATTCCACTCTAGTGCTGGGAGAAAATGAGGTCAGCATACCCAACAGCAGCTCAAGATGAAGCTGTGCAGAAAATTGTTTTCAAACTTCTTTGTTTTAGAGCTGAGGCGGTAGGCATGGTAACACTAATTAGTGGGTGGAGTCATCTCTCAGTATATAGGCAGTAGGTCAGGATCAAGCTGAGGGAGGTGTAGCTCTAGTACAACAAGCTAGAGAAATGTTACATTCTCTGGAAACTGAGGTACTGGTAGTAGTAGAGGAGGAGGCGAGGTATGAAACTGATGTGTTATTGCACAGGCTGGCTATCTTGCAATGCTCTGCTATAATCTCGGCCTCGACCTTTTTCAGAGGAACATATACCAATACTGTGTCACTTTTCTCAAGTTAGTAATTTAACCTCCTCCACCTACTCTTCCACCTCCTCCTCCTCCTCCTCCTCCTCCTCCT
>JAODVQ020535764.1:0-23029 GCA_025400075.2 Phenganax stokvisi
TAAAAAGGTTTTTGGCCATTTTTCAACATTTTTTAGATTAAAAAACACTCAGAATTTTTTTTACCATATTCACAATAATTTATATCTTGCATTGAAATTTAAATGAATACAATTTTTCAACGCCATACATGTATATATAGGGACTGACCTGGCTGTAATGGTGTGTAAAACATTTCTATTTTCATCAAAGTCGATCCCATCAGCTATAAATGAAAAGGAGGTATTACATTAGAAGACTACTTTAACGATTAGATTACTTAAGTGTCTTGTTGTGAGTGCTATTAACATAAATACTTGCTGAACAAAATCCAAACATGATCACTCTTTCGTTTGCTCTGAAGTTTTTCAGGCGACAAAAACTGATTTGGTTTCTCGGCATCGTTAAATGCAGGTTTGATCCTCTCGTATGTTGGACAAATGCAAAGTCTAAGATTATTGAAACGTCTCTCAAGTGCGTCGTTCGGACGTACATAAAAAGCGACGTTTACATAAGTCGTCTGCAAATTTCTCGTGTTTCATTTTATCGGACAACTGATTGTACAAGGCGTTTAAGTCGTCTCATAACATAAATGCGGCCAATTTTTACACTTGCTATTTCATTCAAGGGTCAAATTTTACTTTAACATACAAGACGCTCTATTGAGCTAATAGTCGTGGGCCGGTGTTTAACACTAACTATGTTTTCAATTTACGGAATTATATCGGTTGCAGGGCCATTGCCTAAGGCACAGATTAAAAGACTATACAGATATCCGACTGCCCCAAAATCGCGTAAGTCGGTTTTCATGGCCGCCATGAATGCCTTCTATTAGGGCACTTGCTAGCATCACCGGTCCGAACACATGATTTTCAAGATAGCGCACGGGGGGTGACGGTGTCTCTTTAGGGCACCTGCTAGAAACATGACGGAAGCACAAAAGGACTTGCGCCAAAATTATAGGCTTCAAGCCTAATTCAAATATCTGTATAGTCTTTCATCTGCGCATGAGGTATAAAGTAGTTCTGGAAGGGGAAGTATGGAAGACAGAATAAAGATCAGTAACAGAAGGGCCACTCAGCAGTGCAACGTGTCCTCGTTTTTTTTTTTCAAATATACGCAGTTTATTTGCCAAAAGATGGAACAGTGAGCCAATTCAGCGAGTTTATTGGCCAGAAAATTCGTTGACTGGCTAGGAAAACGGCAGCCAACAAGGGTAATGCAAATTGCGCGAGTGACCCTTCTGTATGCATGGATCTTTGTTCTGACTGAAAATAAAGGTAGGTTCTTCAAGAAAACAGGTTAAAACTATCGTCGCTTTGCTCTGTGCCTTCCACTAATAAGCCTCTTTTCCACCAGCGTTTTTTTTTGTGCTAAGCGATATTTTTCTCTGTCTCATGAGTTTTCAGTCGAAACTAATTTGTTTTTATTCAATTCCTTTCAACTTGATTACTACAAAAAGTCATTTTGCGCGAAAAATATCGTTAGTGGAAAACAAGCTATTAGGAGTATGACAAAATGGTTCTAGCTCGTCGCTCTCATCAATAACCCTTCGCCTACCAGAAATAGTGAAGGCCTGGGAATGACTAAATAGGTCTTCATAGTTTACCCATATGATGGGTCGGGTTGGTCTCTCTTGTGAGTGACCTTAAGAAATGTTACTTACATCGTACTAATATTTCAGATCTCATGGCTTCAGACAATGTCAACATGGCCGGGTTTGGCATGTCGTCTTTTAAAACTGACAACTCCTAAAAGCAAAAGGTCCAGGCTTTGTACACGCATTTTTCACTTTTGTAATCTGCATTTAAAGTCGCGGCAATAGAAGCGTTCCGAAAAATTTTGATCAATTCATATGCTAACTTGCAGCAATTCATCACATCAATTTCTCAACTTTTTAATGAAGTTCCTCGCAATTTCCCAAATTCTTCGAAATATTCCTAACTTCGTGTTTCAATTGACCAATTAGAATAGCTATGAAAAATAATTAGCATCCGATTGGTCAATTTGCACAGCTAGGTACTAGAGAACATTTCGAGGAACTTCATCAAGTAAGATGTTGAGAAATTGATGTAATGAATTGCTCCTAGTTACCAAATGAATTGATCAACATTTTCGGAACGCTTCTATTGCTGCAATTGTAGTTGCTGCAATATGCAGTTGTTTGATAATAATTTCCACATCTCACGCAGTCATTCTAAGAGGGATGATGATGGTGACAATCAGGGTTCCCACCCTTTATTGAATATGAAATTCAAGGACTTTTCCAGGGCTTTCAAGGACGTTCAGTAAATTCAAGAGCCTAGAAACCAGAAATCACCGAAGTTTTTGCAATAGTTCATGTTAGCACCTAATAAAACGAAGTACTGCAAATCACTTAAGCGTAAATCACGCGCGAATACCCATTTCACAAGACAAGTTTTGGTCTATCATCACAGAGCAATCGTACTTATTAAATTGTATCGAAATTTAGCATCCTTCAAGTAATGCCAGCGCGAGTGAAAGAAAATTACAGGACTTTCAAGGGCCTCACTAATGTTCAAGGACTTTCCAGGCCTAGACTGATATCTTTTTTCAAATTCAAGGACTTTCCAGGATTTTAAAGGACTGTGGGAACCCTGGACAATGATAATAGTAATAATACATGTAAATAAAATTGGCAGCAAACTTGATTTAAAGAAGTTAATATACAACATGACCGCTCATGTCCTGGCTCATGTTGTAAAAAGTACTTACCTCACTCCTTGTTCGTCTTAAAGCCTTTTGATCACTGATCGCAAAATAACCTGGACTTGTCTTTGCTCGCGAATGCTTGCCTCTTCCGACTGCCTGTGCAGTTAAAAAGCCTGAGTTTTCCGAAGCCGTCTTGCCAAACAAACTCTTATCAGAATACTCTAGTTCCCTTGGTCGAAAGCTATTTGCTATCCAGGGAGGTCGGAGTGGTTCTAAAAATGAGGATAATAGTCGTCCAAGTCAGCGACATAAGTATAGCGGTGCACTAGATAGAGGTACTCAGTTTAAATGCATATTTGGTTCTTTTTTAGTTTCTTTATGTATGTTGGCACTGAATTTGTAATAGGCGATTTTTACAGGATTTTTTAAAGAGCAGTTTAGAACACTGGTAGGGCTATTTCCATTGTAAACGTGGGTGGTTCCGATTAGGTTTCACCCAGTAGTAACATGGGATCAAGAGATGATTCTTACCGGACCTCCGGGAAAAACGTGCAGTCTAGAACTGATTTGAGTTATTCAGAATCAACACAGAATAACAAATAGTTTAAATTCCTTCCTGTAGGAACACTACATCGATGAGAGATCATTCTAACTATAGATCTCTAGGAAAAACAGACGGTTAGATGGGATGACTAGAATTCTCATGTATGTATATCATTGATATTTATGTAAATCTTCTCTTGAATTGAAAAATGGATGCCCCTTGCATACACGAGTTGTGAGTATCTCTGCTGCTTGTGGGAAGTCACCCCAGAGACTCAGCTTTACGTTCAGTATATGAGAGTTCTGCCTTGTGAGAGGCTTGATTGTCGGGGCGTTGCACATATGTGGGAGTTCTGGCCATTTCAGTCGCGTGTCTCAGTAGCTCAGTGTTCAGAGCACCGATGCGCTAATGCGAAGATGAGGGTTCCATTTCCAGCTAGGATGGCTAGAATTTTCCTATATGTGTTACATTGATACAAACAAAAAAAACTATTAAGAACGGGTAGAAATATTCGGTCTTAGCCATGTCAATAGAGAACTAAAGCAAGCAGTGTTATTGACAATACGGACGTCGACCGAAAGTAAACTTGACGTTTTCCACCAATCACCGTGCTTGACCCAGTCCTTTGACGTTTCTCATGCCAATCGTGTTGTCAAAACGTTGCTTGCTTAAGCTCTCTAATATTTAGTAGTTTACCATCATTGTGAACTAATGGAACATTTCTTTTCCATTTCTTGTAGGCATTTGCTGCAATTTCTGATTCACTTTTTTCTTTCTTAGAGGACATTGCTTCCAAAACGCTTGCGTATTTTTCCCTTAGCAAGTTTGTCTAAATTTTAAAACGTTTGTAGCTGTCATCGTACGGTTAGTCATTAAGGCTGAGTTTCCATATAACCATTGACCTAGCTTTTATTACTCTGCGTACTTCAACCGCGTCGAAACAACGGTAAAAGCTGATTACATGGTCGTAATTGTCGTACCGCAGAATCCCGGTTATAAGCCCCCCGGTTATAGGCCCATCTGTTTGCTAACAGAATATATATTCCGGCTATAGTCCGAGCCGGCATCGCAACAATTAGGTTTGAGATAAGTTAAACTCTAGCTAAATGTTAAAGAATTGCATGGTCGGACTAAATAAATATGAGATTTTTCTTCAGTTCGCTGGAAATTCTTTTAAAAGACATTTAATGATTTAACTTTTTCCTGCCTTATTCCTTTCCCATGGGAGACGCAAGGCTTTCAATTTTCAATGCATTACACTAATATGAATTTCATTAAATATTATTTATGCATCTGACTAATTTGCAATGCCTATACATAAATCAGTGTCCCGTTTTTTTTGAAACACACTGTATATATTTATATAATTGCTTTACTAATAATCAGTTGGAAAGTGTTGTAATTCGGTTGTTTAAGCCTGTTTCACACTGGTCGTAATTCATCAGCGACCTATTGTATTTTCTTTCGACAGACGAAAGGTTTTACACACGAATGACCACAGTCAATGGAAATCCCCGATTTTTACGACCAGTTTGAACCAGGCTTTAGGAAGATCGTAACTCTATCTTAATGACAATTGCGACGATAGTAAAGACTACACCCAAACCCTAACAAATATCACTAACCACCTAACCAATCACAACTCGTAATTGTAACATCAAAATAAAGGCAAAGTTTTCTTACATTTCTCGAGTACAGGAGAGAAAGTACAGTACATTACTGATAATACATATTAGACATTAGAAACCTTAAGTTTCCCATTCTCCGGTATATGACGTGAGTCAAACGACAGGCAAATAAAACTCTATCAATATTAAGACATGAAAGCAACGAATAACCAGTATGTTACACCGGAACTTAAAGCAATTTTTTTAAACATGACCTGGAAAACTTGAAAAAAATGTTGAGCAAGGTAATTCTGTTCCAAGAAAATGACTTTATCGTTTAAATGAACTAACCTTTAAACATGAAACCTAAGCTTTCTATCACTGACCGTGGCTAGCGCTGGACAACTAGTTTTCGATTTTGTAAAAGTTGGTCTCCTTGAATGAAACTCACCGACTTTAAAGGTAATTGAATATTCAAAGTTCTAACACACATCATGAAGTGTCGTTTCCAGGCTCCATTTTCTAAATCACTCGGCTTATACGGCATATACCAGCCAAATTTTAAACATTTTCGTCTCCAAACATTGTCCTGTTCCACCAGCCATTTCCAATGCCATGAAACACTCGCAGCACGGCATAAACTACGAGGGTCGAGGAAAGTAAGAATCTGTGTCGAGACTACTCGTGGTAACACATTGGTAAAATCTTGTCGCGTCCGTACTGGCTGTTTTAACCAGCCCAAAATGAATTTCAGTTCAGGATATGAAGAATTGTCAAGAATATAATCAAAAAATCTTTTTCTTTGTGTCTCATTCCAAGAATTATACTGCAGATAAAAGAAATTCATAGAAATTATTTTATATCGCCTTCGCATGTTTATGTAAGATTTGTCGCGTTATCCTCACCGAGACTAGAGAAAAATAACACTAGCAGAGAGCGAAGAAGATTTCAAACTTCCCATTCACTGAGCCAGGCAGCCAATCGGTTTATTTGCTCTTAATTGTACAAGAAACCCAGTTGCAGTTCTTTTTCTTCAATTCGTAAGTCATATTACAGGGTAATCTAACGTCAAACTCTTACCTGTCCTAAACTAACAAATTAATGCCACTGCAGCAAGTGAATTTTTCCTGGTCTCAGTGAAAACAACTCCGACGAACGTCTCATTAGACATTGACGCTAAACCAAAAATGCTCAATTTTGCGCTGCAGTTATCAAAATCAGAAAACTGTTCAAACGTAGCTCTTTGTGGTGACGCAGGGTATGAGATTAGTTGCAACTGAGAAACAAGTGGGACCACCAGCAAAGGCTTGTAAGATCTACGCCTTGTTTTAGACGCGCATGAATTACCTGTGGTATTGTGCAACGACAGATCGAAGAGATTTGAAAATTCTTAATTAAGTAAAGAAAGACTTTACTTTGACCAGTTTGCCAAAAATTTTGATCAGCACTGTCATTGGAATAAGAAAACTATAAGAAGTGCTGAAGCTGCAACTGCAGCTCTATGTCGACTACTTTTAATATATTATGGTAACACGTTTGTGTCTTACTTACCCATTGCCCTATCAAATTGCGCCGTTCCACAAATACCTAAACAAAATGTTTGTATTATGCCCTCTGGCCTCCAATGCGCCCATCTATAATTTTACTCCTTTTAATGCCAAGTAATTTTACTTGTCAGGTTGAGCTGACTAACCTTTCAGTTAATTTCTCATATGAATCAATCAATTCAGACAATGCTCCTTATTTATATACTTGTCAGGGTGCAATGTTTTCTAGTTTGAAAATGGACCAATTCGTTTCTTCAATATGACCTTTATACGTTAATCGCAGTGAAAAAGATCACTTGCAAGTTTTACTGCTGCAAAGGGCCGGTAAAGCAGGATTCGAGCATGCGCAAATTATTTCTACCGGGAATTTTAACATGACTAGAAAACTATTATTGATGTTGCATCTACATATTTTCTGAAAACTTGTAAATCATAATGTTTTGTATTTCCTTTGTCTTATCTCAGCTGGACTGCACACCTTCAGAATCCAGTATGGAAAGAAAGCAATGTGTACTGGGCACATGTGCCATGGACAAAGGCTGCTCTTGGTCCACAAATTGGTGCACAACTTACCCAAAAATCCCTCTTTCGTGCACACAATTTCCAAATCAGAAGTATTCAGAACATACACCAGTCATGAGCCCACTGGGTAGTAGCCATGACTACAAGTGGTGCACAGTGAAAGTTGCGTTTGAATTGTGCGGTGCACAGAACTGTCACGTTCCATACTGGTTCATCATGTAGTTTTGTGGTCTATTTATCAAAGAAATGTTTCGAACGAATTTGGTCACGGTCACACACAGAGTATGGTCACAGACCATCTGGTCAGCAGTTGCAACAAAACAAACAAAACTTGTAACAGAATTATCATAATTGAAACAAAGATTTTACAACTTTCAATTAGATGTTTTAAACTACTAAAAAGCAATATCTGCGATCTTGAACAAACCCAAAGTCCCAAACGGCCAACTTCACAATGTTAAATATTTGACAACTAACTTTCTCAGAAATAACATCATCTGCGTTGATTTTCCACGCACTTCGCACACTCGTTTGACTTTTATAACCCAGTGTATCACTTGAATTTGTTACATATTTGCTTCTCATGTACACTGGGTCCGTAATTTGTTTTTTATTTCTTTTTGTTGACATTTCACCGCAGTATTCACGCCACTGATTCACGCACTCCCTTGTCCGCCATTCCGATGCGTCAACCAGGGTGACGTCAACAGTGACTGTCGCCATAGCAATTCGTTAACGCGATGGTTAATGTAGCAACGGTATAAAGCCGAGAGCGCAGCAGTAAATCAAATAGGAAAACTTGTTGTATTTTTCAAAGTTTACTTGTTGTGTATATTGAAAACAACTCTTGCAAAGTCTAGTACAAGTTTATTTCTTATTTCTCATGTTTCTGGTCTTTTTCTGCTTTGTGAGCAAAATGTATTGTGTTTGATGGGTGATGCATACACAAATTAAAAGTGCGATCAATGCGTTATTCACTTGCAACGCATCTCATATATGTCTCAACGATTTCATGGAACTCTCGCTGTTGTATTTGTTTTGATCAAGACTGGAAAGTTGGAGAAACAATCTTGCAAAAGTTGCGTTTGCCAACGCATCGTGTTTAGATTGATTTGAGCCTCCCTGTTTCTGCACATTCATCTTGCCAATGATTTGGACGATATATCCCAAATCAAAACCACTAATCCGGCTTTGATCTGTGTTGGACAAAAGCAACTAAAAAGAAGAGGATATTGGTCTCTTCTTTTTTTGCATAGTTTCTTCATGTACCCGCATTGTGAGCTAATGCAGGAGAACTCGACAGCATTCTTACCAATTTTGCGTAATTGCGTTCAAGTGGTAAGCGTCCCGCTTTTTATCATTTTTATGCGTTTGTTCCTGTTTCAAACGTACACTTTTCTCAAGCAAAACGTGCGGGTTTGAACCGTAAACCGTCATGTTGTTTGAAAAACTTTTCAGCATTAGCTGAACAATTCGAACAGGTTTTGTTCACGTGATTAACATGTTTGCAAGCTTCTACGTCCTATTTTACTAAATTTTTTATTATAACAGCAAACAGTTTTACGAAACATGACTTAGAATCTGCAAACATGTCAATTAGGCTGATTTCCAGTTACGTTTGTTTGACTAGGCTAGCACATGAACGCAACGTTGCAATAAAACTTATCTTATATAAATAATCGCAAAAAGAAACGTTAAGAATTTTGAATTCTAAATAACTACGGGTCTATTTGCTCTTGTATTTTTAAAAGCTATAAAACTTTTAAGGATTAAAGGATTTAAACTCTTACGTGCACGAACATGCCATGTCAAAAACACGTAACTGGAAAGCAGCCTTTAATCTCGCGAGCAAAGCATCAGTTTCAAGCGAATGTTGAAATTTTTTTTTAAACAATGTAACAGTTTATCGGTTCAAACATGGGCGTTTCGCTTGAGAAACGTGTACGTTTGAATCATGAACAAACGCAAAAAAATGCCGTACGCTTACCACTTAGACGCATTTACGCAAATGGTAAGAGTGATGTCGAGTTCTTCTGCATTAGCTCGCAATGGTACATGTCGCACTGTTTCTACGGACTACACAGTTTCAGATTCACCGTGTTTGCCATTTCTACTGTTTCTTTGCATATTTTAGTGCTTGGTGTGTCGAACATGTTATTTGCTTTATATTTGTTTCAAAATGCTTGACGTTTGCAGCATCTATTTGAAAGAAAAAACCCGTAAAATTGCAATCTATCTATGGTCACGATGCATCCGTTCCCTTTGCTTAGTCTATTGTTTCTTTTTTATCCGTGAGTCGTCTCATTGAGACCTTTGCATGATTATCATTGTTAAGAGAGGTCCAGTTTTGTACCTTGTGGGACTCCGAGGGAACTGAACCCCTTTCGCAAAAGCACTCATCAGCACTTTTTTTTGCTGAAGTCAGCTTTCCATGTATATAGTTCGCTGGTGGCAATTTCTAAGAAGAAGTGGAACTTTAAAGTCGTTCAACATGTTTTATTGTAATGAACCAGAACCATCAGAAGACTCAGAGGACTTCCGGAGGTATCTTGCCTGCGACTGCAGTATGTGCAATTGCAATCAGCCTTTTCCGATATCTATGAGTTCATTTTCTAACAAAGTGAAAAACTCAGTATTGTACTCAATTTTGAAAAGAAAGCGATCGGACATTACGGTGTATCCGAACAAAGTATTAAGATGGTATGCGACAAGACAGCTTCCTCAAATATATGAGGTTCAAGAATTCCATATCGGTTCCACTGATAGAATATTTGCATCGCAATGGCTAGATGAACTGATTGTTGTTTATGGAACGATGCGCAATAAAGTAAGTTTTTGATTACAGAGTGGGTGAACTGGGCAAATGAATATCATCACCCCCGCCCTAGTCCAACCTTAGTATGACATTAAATTGCCAGATATTGAAGTGAAGGGCAAATATAAGACTATCTTAGTAGCAACTTGTCAGCGAGCATGAAAAAGAATCCGATTTCCATTTTTTCCTCTATGTACCATTAGACCTTGATAATAATTTATCATGGCAAACCCTCTCAAGTATAAGAACCTGTGATATCTTTGTCGTACAATTTATTAACATAAACTTCCTAACGTATGATAAAAATGGACACTGTCAGCTGGCATTTTGGTCTTGCTTTCCTGCCACAGGCCCACACGCACATGGTCTGCCGGCGCGCTGACCTCATAACCGAATTAACTATATTACACGGCCCCCAACTCCAAAATGTACCCCCCCTTCTATGTAGCAAGTCCATCATGTTAGTTGACACAGAGAACATTCTGATCAGTAGCTCTCTTGTAGAAAAGCCCCTGGGCTTGTTGGCAATTTGTTCAAGATGTAGGACCATCAAAATATGCTAAAGATAAGGTGTGACTGGGTTGCTATTCACCAACGAACTTAGTAAATAAGATTGATATATTCCACTAAATGAGTCATGTTCGTTGACATGACAGTATCTTCAATGATTTTGCTAATTCACGTACAATCTTCACTGTTATTTTCATCATTTTAAAGCTTTGTACTCTAAACACAATAACTGGCAAATCCTCAGAAATATCAATGATAAAAAGGCCAACACCTATTGAACCTGAAAAAAATTTTGGCATCCACAGTGTAGAAATTAATCCATCAAAAACAATGCTGGCTACTGGTGGAGACAACCCCAATGATCTTGGAATCTATAAATTACCAGAATTTCATCCAGTATGCCTAGGAGTTGTAAGTATGCTTATCCCAGTGAGTGGTGTCATCCTGGATATAACATAATACAACCAAACTGGCAGTGAGTAGAGCTGGTTAATTTGCTTTTAAAATTTCTTGATTTGATCTGGCAGAAAACTTCTGTCTTTTGATTAATTTGATACTTAACTTTACCAGTGTGAATCACTTGGTGTGAATGAGGGTTCCCTAGAAAGCCAAACTTGCGAAAAAAATTAGCCAAAAAAGCCAAATTTAAATTCAGAGTAGGAGACTAGGCCGAGTGTTTAATTTACCGTGCCGGAATTTTATCATTTTTGTGTGCAAAGACGTTGAGACAAGGCTTTGTCAAAATTGTTCAAGAAAGCAGTGGCGTACGTAGCCAGGAACTTTGTTCAAGGGGGGGGGGGGCAGAAAAATTGTAGGTGGGACGAGGCCGACAATGTGACACGAGACAAAAAGATCTCGTAAAATTTTCTGTGCAGTGCTGATCGAAAGTACGGAAGTTAGTGACCTTGTTACGCAGATACCAAAGTAATTTTTCAGACAACGTGGTTATGAGAGACAAGTGACAAGCAGTGACAAGTGACAAACATATATTCTTTAATATTTTCTTACTCATTATTATTTCTTCAATAACATTATTCATAAAGCATTTTATTTTTTGCGGTCCGGTATCCATACGTTTTAGGCAATCAAATTGCTTCGTTTGTGGTCCGGTTTGTTACGATGGACCGCTAACGATTACTACACAAATCAGTTTAAACAATGATTACCAAATATAACTAGCTTTTTACCATAAATAGAAAATGTATGTTACACAACCTCTGTAATTTGGCTTTACTCAAACTCATCAAGACTTTTCAAAATTGGCAAAACAAAAGAAAAAAAATGTAGAATTGCAAGGTTAGCAATTGGTGAACCATTCAACCATTAAATAAATAAAACAGTTTCCATTTTATACCTCGTGAGTGGATCGAAAACTGCCAAATTCTAAAGTTACGATTGCTTAATTAAAAAAGTCGGAAATAAATATTTTTCCAGGATAAATTACTGAATCATCACTAGTGTTTCCCAACGAGAACTATATCAATAGCAAGTAATTGACTTTCACGCTTTTTCTCTGATCACATTTTCAAAAAAAGCCAAAAAACCAAAATCTGGAAAAAAGCCAAAGGCCTTTTTTTCAAGCCAAACGCCTCCAAAAAGAGCCAAAAACGTGAAATTTGGCTTTAAAAAGCCAAGTTGGCAAGTGCGCATGGTTTCCATCAAGCAAAAAAAAACAACTGTAGTTTAATGCAAGGTATCTCTTAATTTAAGCAACAACCGCCAGGGAATTTTATACTGTTAGAAAGACTGTCTAAATATCTACGATTTCTGTTGTTTTGAGAGACTTCTGTCGCATAAATACCGAGAATTCGTTCTTTCAAAGTTGTATTTTTGAGTGATGGAAACAAGTACGGGGTGCTCTAATGTGGTGTTGATCTGGCGCTGAATTACTGGCCTTTATTTTAATATAAATCTCCCTGCAGATTTGAAATTTTTATATGCAAGTGGTTTTAGAGCATTGCAAGGCAATTACTATAAAAACTACTTGAAACTGTTGTTTTGCCTTTTCAGAAACACACAGACACAGATAGGATTTATAGTGTATGGTTGAATAACCATCTTGTTGCCACTGGTAGGCTATTAACCAGTTAGTAACATGAAGTAAAGAACAGGTTATAAAGTAGTTATATAAAGAGGTATGTTTTAAGAAAATGCTTTCATGCAGGATCTAAGGATGGTTGTCTATGTGTGTGGGATACGAGATGTGACGCTGAATCAGAAACATCAACAGATTCTGAAGTTTTGATCAAAGAGCCTGTTTCATGGCATACAAGTATTCATTCAGATGAAAGTGTGAGAGCTATCCAGTACAATACATTTTCAAATGTATGTATACTGTAGCTCTTTCAATAATATGTATGGACCTGGCATTTACCATCGACCATTCTGCTTTTTGATAGGAATTGGCTAGTTTATATACGAATCGCGATTGCCGTCTGCATATATGGGATGTGAATAGATTTGAAACAGTAAGT
This sequence comes from Phenganax stokvisi, assembly GCA_025400075.2. Lineage (NCBI taxonomy): Eukaryota > Metazoa > Cnidaria > Anthozoa > Malacalcyonacea > Clavulariidae > Phenganax > Phenganax stokvisi. Next base: position 12,670 of record JAODVQ020535764.1, read on the forward strand.
AATAAATGATGCCAAAACCTAATTGGTCAATTGAAACAATTTCTAAAGCATTTGTGAGTATAGAAGTTTGCTAGTTGACTATTAAACAACAAATTCTACCCATTAGAGCACAATGCACCTTAGCGTATCAATCTTTTTATTTAAACTCTGCTCAACATTAGACAAACTTTGCAGATTATCTCAGTACACGCGTAAAAATCATTATGTTGTTGCAATGTTGACAAGAAAGAATGCAACATTGTTGTGCTGCACCCTATTGTTCGCAGCTGTTAACAATGTTGTCCAGCATTGTTACACCCGATTAAAAATGAACAATATCGTTCAACAATGTTGACAACTGTATACAACAGGTGCAGCAACTCGTAAATTGCTGCCATCCTGTTTTACCGCAGGCTCGTAATTTTTAGCTACATTACCTTAGGAACTTTTTCTTTGCTGTGTAGGTTTTTTCAATAGATTTGCCATATCAATATTATAATTCTCTGTCACTGGAACCAAGCCATTGTTTGTATGCTGTGGGCGCAATAACATACGTCCACTTGCTTGATGGTCGATGTCCATCAAAATTTTGTTACACTGTTGAACCTTTTGATAGGCATGGAGGTAATTTGCATGATTCACATGTTAGGCCAAAATGGCCAATTTTGTCAAGCCATAATATTTTAGGCCATTCCTAATTCATGAGCAAGCAATTTGCGATATCATGGACGGCGCCGGATTAACCACGTGGCAGATGCAGCGTATGCCGCGGGCCTCGTGTTTTGCTGTTCCACGCCCTTCTTTACGAGAATACGGCCATTCTATATTGGGACATGCCCATTTCAGGTACGTTGCGACCTTGTTAGGGCCCCTAGGCTTGGGAGATATAATACCCGGGTGTATGTGCTCTCCAGTTGCGCTCAGCTGTTATATATGTATACTTGTTGACCCACCGACTGGGCTAGGCAGGGGAAAGGTTTTTCTCGAAGCTAAAGGTGCTTAAAAGAGAAATACGATTTTGTATCGGGCAGAAGTGGCTGAACAGCCTCGCACTTGGTAATTCGCAACTTGCAGTGATTTGCAGATAAAATTGAACAATTCTTCTTTAACAATGTTGTGTATCTTTGAATTGAAATGTATTTATAATGACAGGGGAACCGGGCCTGGCGCTGAAAATCTGCCACGGGCCTCGCGCTACATTAATCGGGCCGGGTTGATCATGGTTGAAAATGTTAAGTACTGCATTTGACTATGGTGAAACAGTGTGTTCAGTTTTGTACTGGCGTGAGAAAGCTTCAAGTTACCATACTTCCAACGGAAATTTAAGAATGAAAATTGTTCAATGCACCATGTTTCCTGTCCTTTTCTTCAGGCATCCGTTCACTGTCATTTCATAATGATGTTGTGACCATGGGAGGTTCGACGAGTTATGGTGGCTCTTTAACATTCTTTGACTTGAGGACATACAAATACATTGAAAAGCCAGGTGGAAACGTCTGCGAATTTAAAACTGGGGTACTACTAACACTGATGCTTTTTCAACAATCATACCTATATAACTGTTGCCATAATAAGTATAGTTTGTGCAAACTTTGAGCTGAATGTGGTGGCTGTTTTGTTTTAGATAGTGTGTAGGTCCGTCTGTAAAGTGTATTGGAGAGCCCAGTAAAATTACCCGCCATGTTTTAGTCTTCATGGAAGGGGGGCCTAAATGTTGAAGGCATTTCCTGTTGACTTTAAACAGTTAAACTGCACACTGTCATTAATTTCCTTAAAAAAACTCACTTTTTTATTCAAGTCTTCCCTTCATTTCAGCGACATGGGAATGGATGGTCAACTGTTGTAGACACGCACTGTTATGATCCAACTGGGAGTAAAATATTCATAGGTGGTGGTTCTATAGGATTGAATGGAGCCTATGCCGCACTGTTGCAATAACTTTGTTTTGTGGCACCAGCAGGGGCGTAACTTGACCCAAAGTGTAAAGGGGTATGCAGTAATTTTGCTAGGCAAGAAGGTGTGATTTGCAAGAAATGCTCGGCAAAAAGGTGTGGTCTGTAATGCAAATGCTATATAAAAATATATATAATCCATCAAACTGCCCTGCAACACAGATTAGAGACTAACAGATGTCTGACTACCTCAAAGTCGCATAAGTCAATTTTCCTGCGATTTCATGGCCGTCATCATCTTAGCCAGTGAACTGTACATTTACATGTTTACATTTCACTGCATCATAGCAAGTGCCCTACAGAAAGGCATTCATTCCCCCCCCCAAACGAATAATTTTCAAGATGGCGCCCGGGGGATGACGGTCTCTGTTTAGGGCACTTGCAAAGATAATGTTGGCCACTTGTGCCAAATTCACAGGCTTGAAGCCTAAGTCAGACATCTTTTAATCTCTAATCTGTGGCTGCACAGGAAGATCACGCGCGAATCAGCATGAAAAGATCACGCAAATAGAAGAAAAAAGAACACGCACATGTCAAAAAAGATCATTCGAGTTGAAAAAAGAAGCACGCGAATTAAAGAGAAAAAATACTCGCGCATGTCCCTAATAAGCCACCGTACTAATAAGCCGCCGTACAATTGTCATAAGTGCTCATCTTATGCTGCAAATACGATCTTCATGTCAATTGCTGCTGCATTCGAGACTGTGCTACAATGTAGTAAAAAGCATTCAGTTAAACATAGAGCTGTAGGTCCTTGCATAAAGGAGAGGCAAGGAAAGGTGGTAGAGAGTAACATATTTCATGGCCCACGCACAATAACACCTTGTTTCTTGTTTCCATATCTAATGGTAAGATGCATGAAACAACGTAATTTGTTTCATGCATCCTACATTTAAAAGTGGAATTTCAATTGTAATTTGAATCATTTTATCCCCTCATCCGCGTTTTATCCCCTTATTCGTGTTTCATCCCCTCATCCGTCTTTTATCGCCTCATCCGTATCCGTGTTTTATCCCAACCAATCTTTTTTCACTCAATTATACCAGCCTGTGGTGCATTCTAGTGAATTGTACATGTCTCCATCTTTTTCGTTATCGTCAATTCACGTGCATCAATAATTTGGATTTCATCTCTGTCCAAAACCACTAGGACGGAAGCTAAGCTTACATCGAACTTCTATGAATGCTAAACTATACTTCGCATGAAGGTGCTGCAAGAGTTCTCTTATTGCTCCAGTGTTACATTGGAGCGGAAACCTAACCCTAACTGCTCAAATAAATCTTAAGTCTGTGTAAGTAAAATGTCATTCTACTTGTCTTTTATCAATTCCACTCAGTAATTCATGCTGTTGATCGTTAATTCCTAAATTTCTGTCCAGTATTTGTACTTAAAAATTTTAAGTTGTGCTAAACCTGTTTGTAATTTAAATGGCTTTTTGCGTGTCGGGACTCGGGACCCCGTTATTGGAGGGCTCTGTGATTGTTATTGTGCGTTGTTTGTTTCTGTTATTGTTGTTGTTTTGAGATATATTTAGTGTATATGTAAACGTTTATATTTTACTGTGCAGTTTTGTGGAAACACCACGTAAATTTATATATGCAAAACTTTCGGTCCGTAAGCCCGGACCGTCATCAAAACTGTACATTTCCACAAAACTGTACATTAAATTATAGATAATCACCATGCAAACTTTCAAAGAACTTATGTAAACGTTTGTTCATTTGTAATTGGGTTCTGGGTGGCGAAACTTGTAGTAAATAATTAAATAAATAAATAGCCCAGACATAACTTTGTGATTCGCTATTTTACACTTCCTTTAACTAGAGTCCTCTTTTCAGTATTGCGCCAATTTTACTGTACTGTAAATTGAACGTAATTTTGTCGGTTTAGAACAATTCTACCTATCCCAAATTGTCCTGGTGTACATATATTAATCGCAATTCATCGGCGATGTTTCCTGTACGATCACAAAGAATAAGCATCGCCGATGAATTGCGATGAGCTACTTCTTATAAAAACCAAGCTTTATTTCCAGGCTCATTCAAGTCTTTCTACGTAGGGCTGGATTTACCTAAGGGCAGCCTAGGGGCCTCCACAAACAGGGGGCCTCGACATTTTCAAGGTTGATTTAAAAATCATCACTGAAATGCATAAAGAAAAATATGTTGGTTACTTTTAACGTTATCTTACAAACCTTACATACAATTACGTTGCAACTTGCAAGGCTGGAAAGCGAGCTTTTAGCCACAAAGGGGCTGTTGTTTCGAATGAGCTTCCTGATGTAGCGAAGAACTATTCTTGATCTTTTTCATGTTAATTTTATCCAGATCTAGTTGCTCTGAGTTTTTCTGTTAAAAGCTTGCCGTACATTTAGACTCAGTTTTATGCTTTTATCATGACGCTCAAGGAATAAATAAACTTCCCATACCCCTAAGACTGAGGAAACAACTTACGAGTTACGGCTGCCCAGGGCCTCCACCAGTTCGAACACTTGGTAACGGGAAACAACTAACACTTGATTACTCCACTCAGCCTAGGCTTGCAAAAAAAGTTTGATTCGTGATTCTTGCTGTTAGTTTGATTCTTGCTTTTTGACGGCTACAAATCCCTTGTAGCCGTCAAACTCAGACCTTTCACCAAGTTCAGTTAAGGCTGCCCTGATTCTCGGTCTGATCAAATATGATCCACGGAGGCCACTTGAGTTTTGAGACCACCGATAATCCAAAAAGCAAATGATGTCAATTCAAAAATCATTAATAGCTATTATAGTAACTGAAATATCGGGTTAAAAAATGAATTGCGTTAGGAACACTAAAGTAATAAGCTATTCTTCATACACGAATTTATTCAGCTGAGCTTAAAGATTTTGCAAACTCAAAAATTGCAGCATTTTATGCGTTTTCTCACTCCATACAAATTAATTGACCAAGCTTGAAGTGCCAAAAGGATAACCAAAAATAACTTGTAACCAATCAGAGTATGTAAAAAATTATCCAATCACAAGCGTTAAAAATTGTCCAATAGAAATTTACAGATATACATTAATTGAACCAATCAGAGGCAAGATGACAATTGAAGTATAAAAACGCGTGGCAATTTCCTCCTATCAAAATTCTTTGTGTGACACGGACAGAGGAAGGAGTGAAGTTTTGTTGTTTTGAAAAGTTTATAACGTGTTGAGGAAGAAATGGCACGTACGAAGCAGACAGCTCGTAAGTCTACTGGTGGAAAGGCCCCGAGGAAGCAATTGGCAACGAAAGCAGCGCGTAAAAGCGCTCCTTCGACCGGTGGTGTAAAGAAACCTCATCGATATAGGCCCGGTACTGTGGCTCTTCGTGAAATTCGTCGTTATCAAAAGTCTACTGAATTACTTATTCGTAAACTACCCTTCCAGCGTTTAGTTCGTGAAATTGCCCAAGATTTCAAGACGGATTTACGTTTCCAAAGTGCTGCGATTGGCGCTCTGCAAGAAGCAGCCGAAGCATACCTTGTTGGACTTTTCGAAGATACGAACTTGTGCGCTATTCACGCCAAGCGTGTCACTATTATGCCAAAAGACATTCAGCTTGCCCGAAGAATCCGTGGTGAACGTGCTTAAACGTTAAAATTCACTGAACTCTAGTTAATATTCTTTTAGACATGATGCTCGTGAAACAATCCATCTATCTTACTTGCCGAACCGTGAACTTTTTCTGTATAGTAAACTGTAATTTTTATCAAAGTAAAGTTGAAATTGAACATGAGTAAAAAGTTGGGGCTGTATTAATTTTTTGTTCATTCGGCGAAAGTGTGTGCTTGTATTACGATAACGATCGGTTTGAGTATTTACACTTCACGTAAACAGTAAAATTCAATAGATATGATGTTTGATGTTTTTGTATATCTATTAAACCCTGTAAATACTGCCTTTTGAGCAAGTGTACATAGATAGTAAGTAAACATCGAATTCTTGCTTAAAGTATGTTAATTTACTTGTCAAAATTTCTTTACAAAATGGTGCCACAAGTCGCGTTTGAAACGCATTGTCATGGTCTATAAATTGCATCAGCATGACCAGTACATCTTAAATAATTGAGAGCTTTTACTATAAAATTCCTTGACAGTACAGTGTTTGCCAAGCTTTTTACCAAAATAGTCACTATTTACATCCTAGAAACTTATGCACAGCAATATGAACAGCAGCTGTATGTTATTGGAAAAGATCGTAGTAAAACTGTTTACAGTTAAGAATTTGCTATATTGAAAAGCCAGACAACTTTGTTTCACTTGGGGCCAGTTGTTCAAACCCTAATTGGCATTGACCTTTGGTTAAAATTTTACCAATTCTCCAATTGAATTTTTCTGTTTATTAGTTTCAAAACTGCAAATGAAGATTTCTTTTTACTAGAGAAGCTTTGTGGGAAAATGTTCTCAAGTTAGTGAACAAACGGTTAATTTTGCTTTGAACTCTGCTAACCCCAGATTTTGAAAGACTAGTCCCTGGTTAATTTAGGCACCTACCAATGTTAAGCTTCCACCTGGAGGGTGGGTAATAAGCATAAGCAATGTGAAGGTTGGGGATTTGATCGCATGGAAAAGCCCAATTCTGGGGCAGTTTAAACAACATATTCATTTATTGAATTTTTCTTCATAATATGACTAAGGTGTTATTTATACTGCAATATCTACCTGGATTATTTGAACAAGCAATACTGTAAGAACATGGGCAATTTGATTTGTTTTGGCGGGAACAATTTCTGTAGCAAAAAAGTAGCAAAAAAATTCAAATGCCCCTATTGCCATCCCCCCATTCTTTGGGCTTAAAGTTGATAGGTGCATTACTGTTAAATGCCAATCCTATAATTTCAAGTTGACATGATTGATACCCTAGGAATGTGCTGTCTATCACATCAGTAAAACAGCTTGATTTATAAAATATAAGCCATTGACACACAAGCAGCATGTTTTACGTAACAGAAAGTTGACCATTCTTAATCTCATCTCCATTATTTTCATTGTCTTTACCATTACTTGCTGTCAGCGAGCCTCTTTCTACACTTCGAAAAAAAGTTCCTGTAAAAAAGTTACTAAAATGAGAAAAAGTAATTAACTTTTACTGGACACCAGTTCATTTGTCAGCAGGTATGAAAATAACTAGTTCCAGAAATTCCTGTTGGACATTCTTTCTATTGTAGTATGGCCAAGACGAGTAGTTCCTTCTTTCCTTATGGGTGAATTACCCCCCTCATACCCAGGCATTTTACAGTTGTGCAATTCATGACTCCATGTGTGTAGGAAACAATATTCGTGCCTGGAAAGGCAGCCAGTTTGACTTTTTTCCACCATAGTCATTAAATATACGGTTTGGAGACCTGGTCTTATTGTGCATATTTGGAGTACAATAAGGCTAACCATCGAAATTCTAGCACACAGTGAAATCACTTTTCAGCCAGCCATGCAACATTCTACCAAACTCATCAATCAGTTAGTAATGGATAACTCACTTCTTTGTCTTTCGGACAAATGTTTGATCTCTGCTTGAAGTTGACTGTCTTGTGCTGCTTGTTCAGCTTCTGTTCCTTTAGATCTAAAATGTCAAGTATTATACTTCCAGGATTAATATTTACAATAGTGAGTTACAGTAAGTACTATAATTGATGGTAATGCACTATGTTTGCTAGAAAAGCTTTCACTGGCTTGGAATGTTTGATTTCAAGGTACCATACAAATTTTCAAACCTACTTTTAACCAATCAAAATAGAGAAAGCAATAACTAATAAGTTGGAATGCACATTCAGTGTTACCCATTGGTGCTACCCATCCCGTACACAAGAACAATGCAATATTCCATACCTATGCTGCCAATTACAACGATTCATTCATTAGCACCAGGTGATTTTATTTATCAGTAAAAACGCCCTTGTGCAGATACACTAGATCAGCAAATACTCATAGTTACCTAGTAAGATATGCCTCTCAATACTTCTTTCCTGTACCAGACACTTTTATTTATAATGAGGAGACCGCTACATCTCAAGGGCCAAACTATTTAAATGCACCCTAGTGCACCTTACTTATCTATACAATACTAAACTGTCTTACCTTTCAATATCTTCAGAACTGGCACCACACTTTTCACACACAGCATGTTTGACAGCACAGGTCATACAAATTGTATGGTAAGCATGTTTCACTGTTTTTTGCTCACACTTGACACTAAATATTGGGGAAATAAATTCTTACGAAGCAAATCTTCAGTGGTTATATTGCATTGTCATGTATTCACAATTGTACTCTTTCCCTTTCTGTTGTCTTCTGCTAAATAATTTTATAGGCCCCGGCCAAATCTTAATTTGTCATTTTATTCTAATACTAGATGGTTCTTTGATCCTATCATTTACCCATTAATTAGCAAGACTTTTACACTGAGGAGTAACATTTCCTGGCATTAAGTACAGTAAGCATTACCAGTCAATGGGTTGAAAAGACAAATTAAGAGATACAGTAATTTTGTTAACCACTAAAGTGGTAAGAGTTTCACGCTTACAAGTAAAGTTATCTGGTGTTAGACAGAGTATAATTTATAAGAAGCAATATAGCGATGCTTGCCCAGATTGGAAAGTTTGAAATGTGCGCAGGCGAGATCAAATTTTGGGTAAAATTTAGCGCGGACAGGCGGTCCAAATCAGAAGCAAAATATGAAGCAAGCATTTACACACACCACAAACATTTACACAAAAACGTGGTGGCTGCCTGCAGTTTGTGCGGCCAGAGAAGAAAAACTCGTAAGTGCGCGTGCGCGGGCAAGCTAAGTAAAAAAGTGCGCGGGCGAGAAATCACGCACGACAAACTTTCCAATCTGGATGCTTGCATTACCAGTCAATGGGTGGTTAACAAGAGAAATTGGCAGATAGTTCAGTTAAACCTTGAACTAGAAAGAGTGTTGTCATGATCAGAGTATAAGGAGGGACAGTAGTGTCACTTACATCAGAATCTTTGAATATTTTGTCCTCACACATATTTGGTTTCCCAGCTAGTAAACTAAATGTTCTGGCCAATAAGCCCACTGCACCTTCAACAGGCACTATTGTCCCTTTTTGTAGTCCGTCATGATGATAAAATTGCATGGTTGTCAGATGAAAATTTTGCCAATTTTTCATTTTATACCATTGCATGAAAATTCTTCTCCTTTACTCCAGTTTAAGCCAAGTAATTCTATTCGTCAGAGTATCTGACTATGCTAGTGTTGGTTTCAGTATTCTTACCATTTCCTAGGTGCTGTCAATGGTTTATACTTTTTATATTTCTTTTTCCATTCAATAATTTCTCTACACCTTCCACAAACACCTTGAACCACAAGATTATTTATTGCCTTTTGTGATTTACTTGTGTCATGAAGTTGATTGTTAAAAGCTGTACTATTTTGATATTTTTGGCCTTTCTTTTTGTTATCACCCTTTCTGGTAGACATCATGGATATCGTACTTTTCCTTCAAAAATATATTTCACAATTTTCACTACAAATGCTTTCATCCAAAATTCCAAATCACAGCCTAAATATTACCCAATTTTACGAATATGACGCTAGCACTATATTCGACACCACATTCAACAAACATGATTCGGTCACAGTTTTAGTACAATTTTAGTACTGAAAAGTTTTATTCATAAATACAATATATACACGTATATGGTGGCCCAGGAGAAGTCTTCCTGGCACTATGTTTTTGGTTTGCATCCTTATAGTCAGGAGCCACAAGAAGCTGGGAGTTGCAGTGGGGCATTGGGTCCACAGGCCCTCCCCCATGGTTGTTACACAACGTTGCCAAAGACTTCCTTTCTTTTATTCTTCCATTCCATTCATTTCTAAGCAGTAGATGACATGTAGAATTAGGATGCATGCCCATGTTGTTACAATGTTTGAGCTGGGTGAGGTGGGTCAACATCAAAGGAAAACTTTCGTGACTAGTAACATGGGGTTATTATGTTATTACCAAAGCAAGGAAGAATGAAGTCAGGATGGATCCTTTGGGATCAGAAAGGTAAAGTGTTTACGCGTAACAAATGTGGCAACACTTCTCACCCATGCAGGTGATTTTACCAATCATCATCTCCCGAATGAACCAATGAAGGAATCATCAGCCACTGGATGTAGAAGAACTTGTTTATACTCACGCACTTTTGCTCTGTTGCTTGTGGGAGAATTTTATAGCAGGACATGCGCATTTTAACCTACCCACAGAGCATAAACTTCTTCTGCGGCCTAACGAAACCTCTTCAGAGTTAAAAGTGGTAAAGGCTGGTTTTCATCACTTGCAGACAGACGTGTCTGCGACACTCGCCGACTGTCATAACAAAACGGCATGGTAGAAAACACGGGTACTGGATACCGGGTATACGGGTACCGGGTATACGGATATACGGGTATACGGATATACGGATATACGGGT
>JAODVQ020535868.1:8365-23007 GCA_025400075.2 Phenganax stokvisi
GCCAAAACCCACACTCTGTCAAGTTACCAACCTTGAGGTAGAGAACTTGGTAGAAGGAGATGAGGTCCTGGCAGGATTGATACTGCAATATCAGACCTTTCAACATCTGTAACAAGCACACACACACACACAATAAGAGAGATGTTGCATTACAACTGGACTTCATAAAATTGGACAGTTTGGTACTAAGTGGCTAAAATTAAAACATTAGTGGGTCTAAACTGAGCAGTAGTTGTGCTTACATACATGTGCTCACACAATGGATACCCCTCTCCCCTTTATAACGGGCACCTTGATATAAAAAATTATTTGATGTCCCAACTTAATACCAATCAACACATCATAACCCCTCCAGAATGGACACCCTGCTATAACGGACAAATATCTTGGTCCCATGTTGTCCATTATCGAGAAGTTCCATTGTATAGTTAAACTCATGCAAGCATAATGTAAGGTTAGATTTAATGGCTGTTTCCCCAACAACAAATAGCAAGATTTAACCACTGTCAATAATTTACACGGTCTGTATATAGTAGTAGGTACATCATAATCACTCCAGAATGGACACCCTGCTAAATATCCTGGCTCCAAGTTGTCCATTATAGAGAGATTCCACTGTAAAGCTAAACTCATGCAAGCATAACGTAAGGTTGTTAAGATTTAATGGCTGGACGGTAGTAGTAGTAGTAGGTTTTGAATGTACATACGTTATAGGCATGAATAACATACCAGAGGAGTAAGAGAAGTTAGTTCAACTGTTGAAATTATCTGCAATAACAGGACGATAGAATGTCAAAAATTTATAGCATGTTTTTTAAAGGAAGTGTAGCAGTATATAAAGGTCATATTTAGTACAAGAGCAATGCTCCTTAACTGTATCACATTGTTCTTGATCGTTTTTTCTATCTTTAGTTAGCCTTGGATCCAGGCCTTCTCCCTCCTAGTACAACATGTTCCATAGGAAACTCCCACGCATAATTATTTCACGGAACATGCGTGTACTATATAGGAGGGAGAAGGCCTAGATCCGAGGCTATCTTAGGTAACATTTCTAAATTGAGCCCTTATACAGTTTAACTAAAAACTTTCATGAAGCACCTCGGCGACAGAGTTTCACGGAAAATAGTTTTGCAAACTGGGTACGTAGTAGCACAGAAATTTCACATAAAATGTTCACGGTAACCAAAAACTCTAAATATGGTTTTTTGTCACGAAGGTATACAGTATACACTGCTTCAATTCCATTATTGGAAGACTAAGAGACTGACATTAGAGAGAGTTAAAGCTAAGCATGGTGGAGTGAGAAGATGGTAGTGGTCGAGGATGAAAGACACTGCTCTTCTGATCTCTGATATGTCTGAATCTTCTTCTGGTACAGCCACAGGTGGCTATCATGATAGAGGAATAATGGGAGGAAAACCAATCAGATTATACTGTATAGCTGTATACAGTGAAACCTGTCTAATCCGGTCACCCTCAGGCCAGCAGAGTTACAATGGAGACCAGCTACAGTGAAAACCTGTCTAATCTGGTCACCCTCAGGTCAGCTTTAGTTGGCCTGATTAGACAGATGGCTGCATTATATAGATAGCAAGCTATTGTACAGCTAGCTGTCTTGACTTCAGTTTGTGACCTGAATACGGAGGTGACCACTAGCTCAGGTTTCACCGTACTAGGGAAACCTAGTTATGGTTTTCACAGTTGGAAATACGTATTTATTTATGAAAACCAGTTAAAATGGGTATGGTTTTAATATAACACTGCTAAATATAATAATTTCTGTGAAACAGCCAAAATTACTAGTATCATGAAAATAATACCCCTTAAGAAATAAAAATATCTGCGATACAATTTATTACTGACTTTTGATAGAAGTTTAGCAGTGTCTCTGTAGTCATCAGGAAGGCTGTAATCCTATATACACATTATTATAAGAAGGAAATGTATGGAGTGAGATGGAACAAACGAGTGATTGTAACCTTTAATGTATCAGTCTGAGAGAGAAGCTCGGAGAGGGCGGGGTCAGGGGTGTGGCCTTGCTCCATGATCAACACACATTTCTTGACCGTGTGGTCTAGTACTGTTGATAGCAGCAACTGGGGAGACATTAAAAAACCCATCAAGGAATCCCAGTACTATATGTAGCATTTGAGATTCCATTTGAGAATACAGCGGAACCTCTCTATAATGGACAACTTGGGACCAGGATATTTGTCTGTCATAGCAGGGTGTCCATTCTGGAGGGGCTGCAAATGTATTGATCAGTAGTGAGTTGGTACGTGGAAATTCGTCCATTAAAAGGTGTCCCCTATAGAGGGGTGTTCATTAAGTGCAGTTCTACTTTAGCTCAATGTGTAACTTGTGTTTCCTGCTACTGGTATCAAACTGCAGCTTTTCGATCTACAGTTCTTCCAAACATCACTATACAGAATCTCTTCATATTCACACTTAATATACATTTCCCCATATTATGGTGGCATGTATATGTATAATAAAGTAGAAACACCAGGATAGTGGAGCCCCAACTTAATGGACACTCCTCTTCCATAGTGGACACTTAGGTATTAGCACCCAAATGACTACTGAATGGACACCTTGCTATAATGCCAATATACCTAGATCTGAGTTGTCCATTATAGAGAGGTTCCATGGTATTACGGACAATATTACTGGATCCTAGTTGTCCATTATAGAGAGGTTCCACTGCAGTGTATGTCTAAATCTAGTATGGTAGTAATGAAACAGTGATTCTCACCAGGTAGTGTTGGAAAATGTGTGACTCCTCTGCCTGACTCAGAGCATAAAAATGACCCACCTTTGTGCTCAGTATACCCTAAGAATACAAGACTCGGAATCTAGGATACTTCAAGATTACTGAGACAGTAAATCTTACAGGGAAGGCCAGTTCAATTTCTCGCAGGCAGTCACAGGCAGTGGCTCGAACCAAAAGATGACCATCTACCTTCACCTGAAAATTTATCAGATGCAAGATTATTTTGACCAAATTGCAATTTGGACATAATAGTGTATTAAAACTATACAAAACCATAAATTTCGTAGATTTTGATTTTTGGCTTAGCATTAAAGGAAGTGTAGCGGTATAAAAGCACTAAATTTAGAAATGTTACTAAAGATAGACCAAAACCAATCAAGAACGACGGGATACAGTGAAAGAATGCAATTTCGTTAGACTTGTACTAAATATAGCTATTTATACTGCTACACATCCTTTAATTCAAATAGTACATATGCACAGAACATTCTTTTGCAAAAACACATATAATAATAATAAACTCTATCATGCCATAGCAATACTGTCATCGGCCACGCACCCACTAGAGTGGGCGGAATTTGTAAAACACATATACATACAACTGTGTAATGTGGAATTTTGTGAAATATTTATTTATTGTATTTTTTAACAAAGAATTGGGGCCTACTGACCTTTTCCACAACTTCAAATAAAACTTGAACAATCTCTCTCAGAATATAGTCACCTTCCTGTTACCAAGGCAACAGCTTAATTGAAGAGATAACGAGAGGGGTTTACTCACTATGATTGCCTCCATCTCAATCACCATGCTGGTTAAAGCACAGAGAATCTGCAAAATAAGAAACGAAAGCTGCACATTTTTATATGGGAGTGTATAAACAGGAATCCTGCTTCTTATATACATATACAGTGGAGCCCTGTTTGTAGGATACCCCTCCATAGTGGACACCTTGATATATAGCAGACAAATTTCTATGTCCCGACTTACTACTAATCAACACATTCGCAACCTCTCCAGAAATGCCCTGTTAAAACAGACAAAATATGCTGGCCCAAAATTGTCCATTATAGAGCGGTTCCACTGTAGTTTTATTAGATATCTCGCTAGACACAAATGCTTCCCAGCTTACTATATGGACTTTGGAAGAATTATTTACACAATGCAATAATTGGTGGTGCTGTCAAAGCTGTCCATTATAGAGAGGTGCTTCCTTGATTATCTCATGAATATTCATATATAATTTTACCTGGCTTGATATAAGGGGGCTCCCTGAAGTTTTTGTCTGGTGAAATATAGTTTTTAGTGATACTAATGTGGATTCTAGCGAGGTGGCATCATTGAATAATGATGGCGCCTAGAGGAGGTAGAGGATGAGAATTGGGGGCCAGGGGAGAGAGAGAGATGAGGAGAGAGTAGGAAGGAATAGGAAATAGAGATTAGTAGGGAGGAGGAGGAGGAGGAGGAGGAGGAGGAGGAGGAGGAGGAGGAGGCGGTGTGAAAGAGAGGGAAGTGAGTAAATGGAACAGCATTCTTGTATCTCACATCTTCCTGAAAGAGTCGTAGAATTGTCAGTTTTGCACTCTCGTTTTTCTCAGCTGGAGTCTGCAGTATCTGCTCAGAGATGGACATGCAAGACACTCTCCTAGGTATGGAATAGATTTTATACTGACTTGGAGTTGTTCATCCAAGAAGCCTTGCATGGAAAGTCCATGAGAGGAGAGATAGCTCGCTGGATTCCTTCGGAAGTCCAGTAACATACGCTCCATGTTGGCTGCGCTTTGATGGCTGGCCGGACCCCACCCCCCTCGGAGAGTGCTGATTCAGCACGTAGGCGGTGCTGCAAACCACGCGTGTTCGAGTATACGGAAATTGTTCTCCGTAAACTCACCGATTACGGATAAAGCGGGGTGCTCGACAACAAAAACGAGAGTGAACAAAGGGCTTTGCGGAGCCTTCCCTGGAGTCTAGAGACCATGCAGATCAGGGACGTGGAAAAGTTGAAGTCGTGGCTACTCGCAAAGCTAGAACCGCTGTAAGTCCGTCCATGAATCGACGTATAGCGTGCGTAGCTTGGCAAATATGCAACTCTTACATCTGTCAACTCTTACGTACTCTTCATTGCCCGCGATAAACCATGCTTATTGTATACTTACATAATATAAAAGAGCCTTATAGCCTCATTTTCGTGTAGTGGAGCAAGCTTTTAGCGATTTTCTTGAATGGTGGTGCGCTGTAATTAGAATAGTGTTCATTTAATCTATGGCAGGTGTGATGCAGACCCGGCAGCTCTGGCAAAGTATGTGGTGGCTCTGCTCCGCAAAGACAAACCTAAATCTGCACTCAAAGAGTTGTGTATAGACCAACTGGAGGTCTTCCTTTCAAAAGGTGTAATTATATTTACCTACAAGCATGCTATATTCTGTGCCATTTTCTTATCGTAAAAATTAAGGTGTATATACTTTATTTCCCCCTATTTTGGTCCTAGCTAACTCAGTCTATCTCCCTATAAATTCATGGCCCTCTCTATTTAAGCTTAATCTATTTTGGCTCTAGCTGGGTTCTGTAGGTCAAATAAGCCCTCAAAGATGTAGCAGTGTACGTACAATCCCAAAAGTGTGTATATTTGTACTCTGTAGTGTCTATGACTCAGACTTAGTGTTCTGTCCACACGTGGTAGGTAATGGCCGGCATCCAGCCACCTCCTTGGGATATTAGGCCACCACTAAACTGATGTTACTAATGTATTCATAGTGTAGTTTGATATGGTGGGACCAAAACTGGTATTTACATATCTTGCAAACACAACTCCAGAGGAGGTTGGTCACAATCAACATTCCTTAGACGATAAGCGCATGCGCTGTGCAAAGTATTGAAGTATCGAAATAGATTATCCTGACGAACTGTAAAGTTTAGTAGAGCGTTATCTTGCTTAATACAGTCATCGCATGCCCCGCTATGAAAAAATGAGAAATACCTCGCACATCGGCAGAATACAAGCACCGAATTTTCACATTTGCTGACTCAGCGGGTTGAACGGTTTGAGTGGGCGTAATACTTATTCAACGGTAGGCAATGACGTAATCTATATCGTGCGCAACCTCTGACACAACTCTACTCAGTGTAGGTAAGAACATGCTACAGGTTAGATGTGACCATTGTTAAACCCAATTTGTACATATTGTATTCAAATTATGTGTAATTACAATGTACTGTATGTGTTACTACGCGGGTTTTGCCAATTTTATGTACTGCTGGATATGCAGAGACATCGTCGTTTGTGGATCATCTGTTCAGAGCTCTCGAGGCTGAGACCTACCTGAGTAGTGGGACTAACACCACCACCACCTCTACTGGGACACCATCTCCAGAGCGCATTTCACTACCTGTCTCAGAGACCTCTAAACCCAGAGATGGCGGTGGACCTCTTCCTCCTAATGCGATGAGTGGAAGATCACAGGTTGGGGTGTCGGCAGCCTCGCGTGGTGCCGGAGCTTCTCGAGACGGAGCTCAATCCTTGGGACAGTTGGGTTCGGAGCGCGGAGGAGGAGAGAGGGGGAGAGTAGGTGGTGGAAGCAGAAGACACTCGGAAGATCCTCGCAGTCGTGAGGTTCAGAGTATTACTGTACCTAATATACCAACTACTACATAATACATACATACTACAGTAGCACTTTGCTCAGGGCCGTCGTAAATGTCCCTTGGTTCGACTCCTGTCACAGCTGCTTTTTACGCGACTTTTTTCTCTTTTTATCAGTACTATTTTTCATGCATATTATGTAATGTTTTGACGCAGATCTGCGTTGTTGACCCTAAAGAGTTTTAAGACACTCTATGGCTACTTTATGTATGTCACTTCTTTGAATTCCTCCGTCGTCCTCATAATCTGCGAAAGCGTATACAATATCATTAGTCAAATGAGGATCAAGTCATGTGCTGTTGTACATACAATTGATCCATAGACACTAGTTAGCGGTATCATTTTTCATACATATGTATTACATAATATAATTATATTGTATCTATGTGTAAACTTGGCACCGAAGAAGTTATTTTAGTTATCTGTGAATGTTTGTCTAAAGGTTGATGACGAGGATCGAGACTTCCGTCGTTCTCGTCCCCGAAGGCCAGGCGACCGGCCGACGAGAGGAGCAAGGGGCGGAGTCACCGTCAGCCGCGAACCAGACTCCAGCACCGGTGGAGGCCGGCCTGGTGGGGTCAAAGGTCACGGAAGCACTGTATCCACCAGTGGAGATATCCGTGGGAAGAGGAGGAGGGGAGAGGGAGAAGGAGGTGGAGTTGGAGGAGGGGTCAGTTCAACTGGAGGTACTCGAGCTGGGGAAAGCAGTGGCAATATGAGTAGAAGGATAATGAGGGGAAAAGGGAGGACCCATGGAGTGTCCCGGAGAAATTGGAGGAGTCGCAGTAGATCACGCAGTCGTAGTCGGAGTACAAGCAGTGATTCGTCCACCAGCTCCAGTAGCCACGACCACAGTCGCAAGAGATCTCGTCAGGAGTGGAACGAGAGGGGCTCCTCATCTTCCTCTCGACTGGTATTGAGGGCAGGGTCAGAGGGGTCTAGAAATCAGGAGGAGGGAGGAGGAGGAGGAGGAGGAGGAGGAGGAGGAGGAGAGGGGGAAGGAAATGATGGGAAAAGGAAGAGATGTAAAGACTATGATGGTATGATCAAGACACCACTAATCCACTTGTTCAAATGACCATGGCTATCTTGTAGATATCAATGTACTATGAACTACAATAGACTACATAGAAAGGCTCCCTCTGTATTTTAAGCTCGTATTCTATGTACATAGGTTCCTTTCCTTCTTACACTGTTGGTGTCTACATACCAGACTCTTTGCCTTACTTTGCCAAAAATGTCAGAGCAACGCATTTTTTAACTTGTTCTTATTTGCTGTTGTATTTCAGAGCAAGGATTCTGTATGTTGGGTGACGACTGTCCGTTTGACCACGGGGTGGACCCTGTCGTTATTGGTAATAACATCCCTCACACGTACCCTCCTCCTCCGTCACTGGTTGGCATACCGTCACTACCTCTCACCAAACCAGGTACTAACTAACAGAGGTTTCACTACATACCAAGGCTCCATGTATTATTACAGAGTTTGGCTTAAAAATTCAAGCGTTAGATCGAAATACAGAAGTTTATGCTCGCTCAAGGCCTCTGTGCACAATGTAGATTTTTATTTATGCGAGTTTTATGGAAATTGATGATTAAAATATGGAAATTCTTGTCATGTGTAGATTATACCATACTCTATGCATTGAGGATCTGCAAGGGGAGTCTATTAGCCAATTTCAGGAGTTTAGGACTATATATAATATATAAATATATTAAAAACGTGTAATTTTGTATATGTACATGTTGGTTGAGAGTATAAATAGAATAATGTCGCGAAACTGACAAACTAGAAATAATTTCATGTTGGAGGCTGGTATTTTAGGGAGAAGGCTGGTACTGGTATGTATGTATGTATTTGCTCTGTGTGTATTATACAATATGGACTGTTTAATATTATTGTTGTTATTTTTCTTGCAGAAATGCCTGGTTTTCTGGTGCCACCTCCAGGACCCTCTGGCCGAGTATCACCTACTGGTTCGTGTGATTTTACCTATAGATCCTCCCAGCAAATCTCTTTATGACTTTATGTCCAATTACCAAACTCAGTATAGTCGCCTGGATGTTGTTGGTTTGTTATCTGTGCATTTGCCTAGCCTTGCCTTGCCTTGCCTTGCCTTGCTTCTTAGGCTTTATAATAATATTCTGCAACACTCCATTTTGTTCCTGTGTAGTTGCAATCTGTATAACCATGTACAGGTATATATTGTGTGTTGATAAAGGTGTAACTCTGATTTTGATTATATAGAGAGTACAACTGATGGTTATAACCCAGAGGAACCAGCTCTCACTGCCACCTCCACATCTTCCTCCTCATCCTTCCTCCCTCCACCTCTATTGAATCCTACTCCTCTCCTTCCTCGTCCCTTCCCTCCTCACGGCCATCCTCCTCATATTCAAGGTGTCTCTCTCTCTCTTCCATATCATAGGCTTACTTGTAGATGATCACTACATTTAAAGCCTTTTAAGTGTGAATAGCTATGTACTAGTATATTATTATTATTGCGAGTGCAGCAAGCCACTTCCTAGATCCACTATTGGCCCAAGAGGCGATTTTTCATGTCGTATATTTGACATCAACTGACTGTATTGCACATACTCTATGTAAATCATGGGCACTTATTTACACGTGTACAATACATCTCAACGAAAAAGCAGCACACTGCACTCTGCGAGCAAGCAATGTTATAATAGTAGTAATATGTGTACTAATAGAAAGACTAAGACTTGTATGTAATTTGGTTGATCTCCAATATGATCTAGAAAGTTGTGGGTATAGGGTTTAAGCTCCGCGTGAGCCGTACTATAATTTGTTAATTAATATGATCTAGAAAGTTGTAGGGTATAGGGTCTCTGGTTGCCTCTTAAAGAAACAGTTGATAACTTGTGCGTGCTACTAAATGTGAATGATGTACAAATCATGAAGGTGTTGTTAATGTCCTCTGATTTTCCTTGAGCCTCTTACTGTGTAATTACTATGTACTAGCTGGGTAGTGTATAGATAGCTAAGATGAAATGTGCAAGCTTGCTACCACCACTCATCCAGTAATGTTCAAATTAGTCTAGTGTCTAGTATAAACGTTCTTTTATACATGTGTTCTAGGTTTGCCTCCTCCCCTGCCCCCTGTCGGAGCCTTCCCTCCTCCTCATCATCCTCATCTTCCTCCTCCGCCCATTTCTTCGGCTGCTCACCAGTTTCATCCTCTTCCTCCTCCTCACCACCCTCACTGGCCACGCCCCTCTCACCCGCCATTGCCACGGCAACCGTCTGATACTCTGATAGTTCGGAAGATACCACGAGAGTCTAATACTATCACTAAACTCAGCAGTCATTTTGAGAAGTTTGGAACCATCGTAAACCTAACAGTGAGTACATGTATATAGTGCAGTATAATATCAGCTAGTAGTCACCTGAGTAATTTGGTCACCTCCGTATTCAGGTCACAAACTGAAGTCCTGACAGCTAGCTGTACAATAGCTTGCTAACTGTATAATGCAGCTACCTGTCTAATCAGGCCAACTTAAGCTGGCCTGGTGGTGACTGGATTAGACAGGTTTCACACTCACACCCTCACTCACTCACACATTCCTCTCCTCCTAATAATCAGGTGTGGTATGGAGGAGACCCTGAAGGAGCTCTCGTTCAATTTGCCACGCCATTTGAAGCTAGGAAAGCTCATGACAGTGCCGAGGCAGTCCTCAACAATAGATTCATCAAAATCTATTATCTTCGTAAAGATCAACCGTCTTCCTTTCCCTCCACTCAGCTCAAGGAGACCACTCTCGAGGTTTAGTTATATTATACTCAAGAACGGTTCCAAAAATGTTTCATTTTGTTTTGTCGAAATTGCAATGAAACAGAACGGTGTTTTCACATACCATTGCAATCTGTTTCATGCTGTTTTGCTAAAAATGAGAAACGGATGCCGCTCTGCATAGAAGCGTGTACAATTGGCAAAGTTTCAGGTGCCATTGCTAGAACCTTGTCATTTCTCTGCCGCACTTTCTACTGGGCTCAAGTCCACATGATCTCTATGATGGCCACCGCCCACATTTTTATGTGGAAACAATATCAAAGAAAACTGAATGGAACCACAAAGTGCACAAACAGAACGTTTTTGGAACCTTTTTCGATTGAGGTGTAATTTGACATATTTATTTGGACTATATATGTATGAAAGTTATTAAGTGTTATCTAACACATTTTTGCTCCTTCATGTCCATTTAGCACTGAATTATTATTTCCATACAGACTCCATCAGATATAGCAGTTAGCTCTATATGTGGACCACCACAGACATCTATCCAGAAAAACACCCCAGCAGATCACACCCCCTCATTATCAAACACCCTCACTAATTCGACTCGTACCACTGCATCGATACAAAGCCACACCCAGATCCACGCCCCCTCTTCACTCCACCAACCTAACCAACCTACAATCAGGTCTCCCTCGACTCACACGTACGTCAGCCCGACAAGCAAGACCCCGACTAACCAGGTCCCTCCTCAACCTCTTCCTCCTCCTCCAAGTGGTCCTATTCCTCAGAAGAAGAGAAAGCCAATGGCAGTCCCCGAGAGTAAAGAGGTTACAAAGAAGAGGCTGGATATTCAAAAGAAGACAGGGGAACTACTTCAGAAACAAATTGACCAGCAAAAGGTGAAAATTGCCTTGTTCTCAATAACTTTAGACATTACCCTTAATTAAAGGCCCTACAACATAGGTGCCACCCACGCGGAAGCTTTTTGAAAACTAGGCCCTGATTTCAATATTCAAATCTGATTGGCTGAAAAGTTCTTTCATCTCTGCTGTGCTCCTGGTTGCGCATGCAGCTGGTATATGTACAAAACGGCAAAGCCTATGTAAACATTTGCAGTTTCCAGAAGGTCTTAGAATCTCTACTAGACAGTCTAGGCATTGTTCTACAATCTCACTCAGTCCATGGCTACAGCACTCTTGTCTGGGCTGCCACATGTCTACGTTTTCACATTCCATGTGTGCTAATCAATGGGCACGTGGTGAAAATTACGTGTTGCGTGGACGGCACCATGTCATGAAGTGTGCGCTTGTGTAGCATAATCTGCAGATGGTCATCATTTCTAGATTAGTGATTTTACAGACCTTATGGTATATACGGTGTATTTTAGTGACTGTTGCATACATATTTTGTTGTATGTGTAGGTATTGATATCAAAGCTGGAGAAAGGTGGTAAACAAATGCCAGCCGAAGAGAAAAAGAAAATAATGAAGGTATGTATGTATATACGTGTATATTAACACATTGTGCGCATTAATGGTGCATGGGTATTTCGCTTACCACATGGAATTATTTGTGCAGGTGCAGGTAAAACACATTATGCGTAATACATTATTCGACACGTAATTGGCCGATATATTGGCCAGTCGCTACCATATGGTACAACGCATGGACGATATATCGCCCCTTCGCATGCAACGTGTTAAGCACGTTATCACTTTGGATACCCGTGATCTATATATGTGTTTAGAGTGAGCTCCATAGTAAGACCAATAAGATGGAAAAGTTGTAGCCCTGTTTACACAGAAACGGTGGTTTAGGAATCACGTGCCGTTTACACGTAATTTCCTAGACTGATTTAGTATGAAGACCGTTTACACCTAAAATGGTTTCCAAACGAGTTAAAGATGTCTGTGTAAACCAGGGTTTATAACTTGTCTAAATGGAATTCCAGAGACCTCATTGTTAGATATACAGTAAACTCTCCGAAAAAGGACACTCCGTGGAGAGGACACCTTCCGAAGAGAGGACAATGTTGCTGCCCCCGTTTGATCCTCCCTTATAGTTAAGTGCCTCTGAAAAGGGACAGCCTCTGAGGAGAGGACAGGAGAGCCGTCCCCGTAGTGTCCTCTCTTCGGAGGTTTCACTGTATATACTTGAACTGGGTGGATCACCTTTGCATATGATGTGATGTGTCTTCAACTGATAATTGCTCAAAATTCAGTGTTTGAAAGTTAGACTATTACATAGTTCACAGTGTTACTAATAGTAATGTGACAGTGGGATACAACATTGCCATGTTACGCCCTGCTATGATAATACATTTGCAGGCCATGCATCAAATTATGAACTAGCCCTTGTCGCATGTATTAAGTACATACTGTGTATTAATATTGTTATTTCACCATTCCATGTAGACATTAAAGACACTATCAGGAAACATTGAAAAACTGAAGAATATGGCAAACGAGGCGATGGAGTCTCAACTCAAATCAAAACAGACCACACCCTCTCCCACCTCCCCGACTCCTCCCTCTCCCTCACTCTCCGAGAAGGCCCAGGCTCTGCGACAGGAGGCTCACCAGCTCGGACTCATCCCTTCTTCCTCCTCTCAGACCACACCCACTCCAGGTGGTCATGTGACAGGAAATACTCCCCGGGCCAGCCCTGCAAAAGACCTTCGTTCAGTGTTGAATAAGAAACAGAAGCGCCTGCTAGTGATCAATGCAGAAAATAGAGATCAACTTACAGCTCATTTTGATGTATGTCTCAGTAATCCACATGCACACACATGTACACTGTTCCATATTATATTACATACAGCTTAATGGACACCCCTCTATAAGCAGTCACCTGGATATCACAGACAAATTTTTGTGTCCCAACGTACTACAGATCAATACATCTTAGCTTCTCCAGAATGGACACCCTGCTATAACTGGCAAATATCCTGGCCCCAACTTGTCCATTATAGAGAGGTTCCACTGTTTGTTCCTGGCCTCAAGTTGTACATTATAGGGAGGTTCCACTGTATATTCCTGGCCTCAAGTTGTCCATTATAGAGAGGTTCCACGTATGTTCCTGGCCTCAAGTTGTCCATTATAGAGAGGTTCCACTGTATATTCCTGGCCTCACGTTGTCCATTATAGAGAGGTTCCACTGTATATTCCTGGCCTCAAGTTGTCCATTATAGAGAAGTTCCACTGTACATGTAATAATCATTCTGAGGTGTGTGTGGGTATGTGTGTGTATGAGTGTATTATAAATAACACATTTTAGGAAACTGTGGAACTCGACTGGGTTTCTAGTGTTATATGTACATAGACTAAGTTTTGCAAACTACAGCTGGGTTGGGAGTCTAGTTGGTTTTCCTATCTCTAGGCATATATTATATACATCATCCATGTCCTCCTCTGGAGAGCGAGGGCATTGTCATGTTATGGCATATAATTAGTTTGTCTGTGAAGAGTTTTGTAGAGTTATACAGAGGAACCTCTTAATAACTGACAATTTGGAGACAAGAGTAATGTCAGTTATAGCAGGGTGTCGTGAACAAGGTTTCCACTGTATAGGGGTGCTCATTAATTGAGGTTCTACTGTATGTAATTGATATTGTATTGTTACATGTTCAGACATTTGGGGGACTGGTGAGTGTCGAGGTTGACCCGGAGAGTAACAAGAACCTCATCTTCAGTTTCAGAAATCCTCATCTTGCTCAGAAGGTGAGCACATGTCTCATGTGCCCTAAAATCTACTTAGTGCCTGCTTATACGAGTTTGTCTCAACACATCTCTCTTTCTTATATCCTGTTCCATCATCTTGCTTCTTCTCCTTGTGGTGTTACTTTTCATGTTACCCAATCTGTTTTCATGCCCGACTTGTGGGGGGGGGGTCCCCTTGCCTGTGCTCACTGGGCCCACGAAGCTGAGGCACACCATTGTGCAATAGTGACCGTGGTTAGCACTTGATGTTCTATAATCATTGAACAGAGCGAGAGAGTCGACAATTGTCTGCTGGCACTCTCACCGTTCTTCCATCTCTCCCCCTCTCTCCTCCCTCCCTTCTTTCCTCTCCCCCCTCTCTCCTCCCTCCCTCCCTCCCTCCCTCACTCCTCTCACTCCTCCTCTCACTCCTTTATACAGGCTGCTAAGCACAGTTCATCATTCAATGGAAAACCACTGATAATGAAGTGGTACACACCCCCGCCACCCTCCACCACCACCGCCTTCTCCTCCTCCTTCTCCTCCGCCACCTCCTCTGCCTTCTCCCAGTATTCTCACAAATCACAACCACCTCAATCTCAATCATCACTGTCTCAAGTAGGATCATCTCACCTCCACCACCAGCATCTGCAGCAACCATCATCTATGAGTCTTCCTATAACCACATCATACATTGGTGATCCTGCCAGTACTGGTAATACTACTGACCCTTCAGAGGTAGGTTATTATTCATTGTAGCTCACTAACCCTT
>JAODVQ020535979.1:0-10625 GCA_025400075.2 Phenganax stokvisi
GGAGGAGGAGGAGGAGGAGGAGGAGGAGGAGGAAGAGGAAGAGGAGGAGGAGGAGGAGGAGGAAGAAGTAGATCAGGAGCTGAAAGAGGATGTACTGAAGGCTCTGGGTAGTGTGGCTGCTCAATCAGAGGATGAGGTATCCCAGTATTGTCCCATAATCGTCCCATAATCAGACATGACCCTACAATCCAATAGAGTGATGTATCAATGAGTGATGGTGAGATGGAGAGGATAGATAAGGCCTTATCTGAGGCTTTCCGTATGAAAATAAAAGAAAAATCAAATAAGAAAGAAGATGCTAAATCTGTGGTACATTTCAAGCTACGGTGAGTTTATAAATTCTCTATTATCTATCATTCATTCTCTGGTACCATTATAGAGTATTAGATCTGGTTCAAACCATCCTCCAGAAATTACATTCCAATCTTCTCATTCTGGTCAGTATGGAATGAAGACCCCACCCTATCAATTAACCTCTGACCTCTACAGGAATTAATACTGCCTCTGTATCATATGATACGGTTGGCTAGAAACAAGCCAGACCACATCCCCCTCGTTAACCGAGCAGTGCCAATGTTCTGTAGTCGTCTATGTCACAGCAAGAAGGTTGACCTGATATTCTTATTATGTGTTATATCAAATGGTTATATTATAGCTACCAAGGGAAGGACTAGATGTTGAACATACTAACACTATTCTACAGCAACTAATTCGATGTCTCTATAAAGGTCAGCTATATCAGATAGTCTCACGTTGTGTCATATCATATAATATTGTTGTTATAGAGAATGGACAACACAGTAGTCGGGTACTAACAGATGGTGTTCTATTTTTAGTGAGTTCAATTTCCTTATCTATAATTCACTCTATTCATGTATTCTCCTCTAGCATAGCATTACAAAACCTCTCTCTTTCTCTTCTCACTATCAGATAAAGCTATTGATCACCTATACACCACCTCCTCCTCCATTTTCACCCGTCACTACTCGAGCTGCTCGCAAGAGAAAAAGAAAAGATGAGGAAAATTCCCCAATAATGTTTGGTTCTCTCAATGTTGCCATGGTAACAGAATCACTCTCAGATGCTCTTCATCACTTCATTACTAAAAAGTAAAAAAATTAATTAAATACCTAAATGTATGGCAACTTTTTACACAGAAACTCAGTTGTTCATCATCAGCTGTTCTTTGCCATTGTCCAGAGATACCCAGTCAGTTTCCTGGTCACATGACTGTCATGTGATACATTTGTTTGTTAGGTGTTGGCATGGCAACTGGTAGAGAGGCTCGTAGTAGATATACTGAATGCAGGGAACAGGTTTAGAAAGGTTTGTTTGATGCAATAGGAGTGATGTCATTGATATTGATTCTATTTTTAGAATCAAGGAATTGAATTATTGTACAAATTGCTAGGAGTTAGAATCAGTGATAAGGTTGGTATAGAAACCATATCTCTATTATTACTATTGTTTGATGGGGTTTTAGGAATTTCAAGAAGTTGCCTTGCCTCAGCTACCCTCACTGGCTAATCTTTGTCAGTCGCAGTTGGCAGCCTCTCTTGCCGACCAGGAGAAACTAGTTCCTCATCTCATCCATCTTCTTTCAAGCCTATCATCAGTTCTTAAACTTCACCATCAGGTTATTCTCTCTCTCTAGCTAACTCTCTCAGTTCACTTCCTTTCTTCATCCTCTTTCATAATAGTGGAGTGAGTCATGGAGGAGCACTCTAATTAAAGCACTCCCAGGTGTCTCAGGTAGTGAAAGGAGACAGGTTTTGGAGTTGTTAGAAACGGTAAAGAAAGAAATGGAGACAGAGGAAGAGGAGGAAGAGGAGAAAGGAGGCAGGAAGCACAGGAAGAAAAGGAAAAGAACTAAGAAAACTTAAAAATATTATGTAATATTCAATTTGATCATTTGCCTAATCTACGTCTAAGAAATCGATGTTTTTTCCTCCATTTCTTGTACTTGTGTTTGTTCATTTTCTTTCTCCTCTTTTTCAGCACACTGCTCATCTCTACCTCCTCTATTCCACATTGCTCCATTGGACATTCTGGAAACAAATTTTAGAATGATGTTATCATTATGTAATGATCTGCATACCTTTGGTTACTGTGGTGATGCTAGTGGGCGTGGCTGTTGCTATGGTGATGGAGTAGGGTGTAAACAATACGTCGAGAGGTAAATTAGTTGCAACTGGATGGAATTGCTCTGTGGTTCTAGATAAAAATAGTTCGTCACGCGAGTTTGGTGCGGTCATCACGTGACATCTGCTGGGAGCAGCATTAGTCTGCAGTACACTCCAGTAGCCATCCGTTCTAGCCAATGTACTGATACGTGAGCACTGGAGAAATAAACGACTCCACATCCTCTAGCCTAGATAGATAGATTAGCCGTCCTTTCAGCCACGTGGGTACTGCTGAGTCAGCAACATATGCACGTGGTTTTGACGCATGCGCATGTAGTGCGGTGGGGTCGCCAAAGAAATAAACTCTGCCACGCACATTGCAACACCTACTCTGTCCTATACAACGTTGCCTGAGAAAGGAAGAGAGGGGAAAGCACAAGGCAGGGAAGGAGAAAAGTGAGTTTATTAGGATATCGTCTTTGATTTTGGCTGTCGTGTGTCGTGTGGTGGAGAATAAATAATTGATAATTCCAGCGTAACTTTATATCCTCACGTACTTCAAGGTAAAATGGCGGAGGAAGACCAAGATTTCTCCAGTGGCTCGGCCGGAGCCTCGGAAACCTATCCCCAGCAGTGCTCTGCTCTCCGCAAGGGAGGTCACGTGATGATCAAAGGTAGACCGTGTAAGATAGTTGAGATGTCGACCTCGAAGACAGGGAAACACGGCCATGCTAAGGTTTCAGAACGTTATCCAGTTTCACTTATCTAACAATTTCACTCTCTCCAATAAATATCACAGGTCCATCTAGTAGCACTGGACATATTCACAGGCAAGAAGTACGAGGATATTTGTCCGTCAACACACAATATGAATGTTCCACATGTCAAACGTACTGACTACCAGGTAACATACAATTAACCAGTTTAATTGAGGGTTGAGAGGGAGGGTTGGATTACAGGTATGTTATCGAAGTGGTTTGTTTTCTCTATAGATAGTAGATATAGATGGTGGTTATCTATCACTGATGGAAGATAATGGTGAACAGAAGGAAGATGTACGATGTCCAGGTAAGTACATTAGTTGTAATTAATGTTGTCATGTATGAAAGTAATTTTATTTTTCTCATCAGATAGTGATATAGGAAAGGAGATCACTGAGAAGTTTGAGAAGGGTGAAAATTTCTTGGTGACAGTCCAAAAAGCATGTGGAGAGGAACAGGCAGTTGGCATTAAAGCTCTGACCAAATGAACTCATTCTAAATATAGCACTTTCTGGGGTGTTAGGGGCTCTTGTTGTCCATTAGCAAGGATTATTATTATTAATTATTGTTGTATATCATTGTGTATCATAATTATTATAACAACATTGGATCTCTTGAATTAAAATGTCATGTAACTTGCATGTGATATACATCGGCCACACCCACTCCTGAAACAGGGTTTGTGGGCGGGGCTTCATGACAGCAAGAAACATGTCCTTACAAAACGAGAAAGAAATTAGAGTCTACAAATCAAAATAAGAGAAGGTTTAAAAGGTAGTTAGTCCATGGGACATGAAGTAGTACATTCTTCATCTGTAGCTGGAGCTGCTGTCTTGGTGGTTGAACTGAGTAATGTGTGTTTGCAAAATAAATGTAAAAGAATCAAATACTCCATTAGATGCAAAGATAAGTCAACAATAACTTCATATGTATAACAGTATGTTAGCTCTATCATAGGCTATTGATATTATAATGTCTATAGCAACCTTTGAGCTGGTATTTCTTTAAGGCCAAGTGTCTCTAAGATGACAGCGTTAGCAACGTGATCACCAGGGTTTTCCTCTTTGTGATTGAGAAGAACTTTCTCTCCCCCCTTCGTAACAATGAGGAGTCCACCATTTTGTAATCCGTCACCAGAAAAATTACCCGAAATATTCTGAGCTCTTGCCTGTAAAATTATTTCTATCAACAATCATTTTAAAACAAAGAGTGGATTTTTATAACTGACATCAGAAATAGCTTTTCTTGATATAGCACTCAGTAAAGCTTTCCAGATACTGATCCATGAGAACCTCTTGTAGCCCAGATCATTGTACGTTTTCTTCTTCTCGTCCACAAACACCTCTACATGGAGGAGTGAGATATAACATGCGCCATTTGTTGATTCATTATGTAATGTGCGAACAGACATTACGTAACTAAGTAACTGCACGTGATTAGTGTACCTTTCAATGAAAGATTGTACAGTTAATTAATAGCCCGACACTCTTAAACAATAGAACGTTACAGCTAGTCAGTCCGCTAGAGAGAGGTTATTCGCTACCTAACAGCTATATAACCAGTCCGCTAGACTACATACCCCCATCAAAAAATTTCAGCTCCACAAATTCCTCCGCTCCCAATTGCTCAAGACCCACTGCGTACAGCTTAATGCTGTTAGCGTCTAGTGTCGGCCGGAGCGTGCTAATCCGCACGGATCCGAGCCGACACAATTGTCATCCAAATCGTCTCAGGAACATTATTATAGCAGTGTTATCAGACCATAGACTCTCTAACGCTACCTCCTACAGGAGGTAGAGAGAATAAATGTAATTATTGGAGAGCTGGCTGAGCAGACCTCCTTAGTTTTCACGTTCTGAATAACGTTCTTTCCAATTCTGGAGAGTAATTCTCTGTCGCTCTCTCCTCCTCCTGTCGCCATTACTGACTTGTGCAAACCACTTGATAATGATCTAACAAATAAAGATGATTGTAGTGATCGAACTGGAGTAGCGATCACTCTTATAGCACCAGATATCATGCACCCAGAAGCCAGGGATGATGCTAGCTAAAGGGAGATGAACCAACTCAGCATTTCTGCATGCGTACACGCCCACGCAATTATGTAATTGTGTGCGCATGCGCATTAGCAGCAGAATTGAACTGGGACGTAAAATTCCCTCGCGAGTAATAACGAGGGAAGCAAAATCTAAAGGAAGGAGGACGAGAAAACAGAGAAGGACAATGGCTTCCAGAGGGAGGTCAGAGACTGATAAGTTAAAACACAACCTTGAAGATCAATTAGATCGACTCATGGCACAGCTGCAAGACCTAGAAGAGGCCAGGTAAGCCGATTACATGGGAAGCTATGAAGTTAGTTATCTTTCTCAGGGAAGACATGGAGGAGGAGGATTACGAGGAGACAAAGGCAGAGACGATTGAACAACTGAAAGAATTTAGTGAGAGTCTGTCCAAGATGGAAGCTGGGAATATGACACTAGTTGATGACCTCAGCAGAATGAAACTGGTTAGCCGTGCAACTAGACATTGCACTTTTTGAAATTACTGTTTTACATATGTATTGTATTGTGTACTGGTTGCCATGGTGATAAATGGTAGCATGCACGTGTCAGGTAATGTTGTGTGTTAGTAATTGAGCTGATGTCAACTTGTTCAACTATTCTTCTTGTGTTCTCCTCCACACCCTCTCTCCCTCTCTCTGAACCCAGGCAATACAAGCAGCCATCAGCGATGCATTCAAAACACCAGAAGTCATTCGTCTTTTTGCCAAGAAACAACCAGGACAACTGAGACAAAGATTCTCTGATGTAATCCATAAATTTACCCATTTCAAACTGTATATCATTATAATAATTAATTTCAGTTACAAAGAGATGTTAAAGTTGGTAGAATATCAGATGATGTGTATACACAACAAGGTGTTGAAATACTCTCTGCACTTAGGAAACTTGGAGAAAAGGTATTACATCATTATTACATCATCAGATTCCTATAGTGCTTGAGATATTGGAGAAATAACATGTAGTTCCTTAATACTATGGCTTAACAAACAACCTTGTGTATAATTCATAGCCCCTTTACTATCTTGGCCTACAGTTGACCCCGATAGAAATGGATTTTCTTACCAAACACACGAGTGAAGCTCTCAGTGCTTTCCAAGAAGTAGGAGGAGGAGGAGGGAGTGAAAAATTATTAGCCATGGCTGGCTCACAGGTTAAAAGTGCACGACAATAAACTATGATGTAACCATTATTTTATGCGCTATAAATATGAATTTAATTGCAATCTATTTTTAGTAATCAGAGCTATAAATACATATGACATCATAGAATTAATTTTTCTTAAATCTGATCATGAAATTAGCAATAGAGTGAGAGATTTCCTCAGCAGTTCTGTTTTGTCCATAATATTCTTTAAATTCACCATTAGGATCAACCAGATACATTATGATCGTGTGGTCCACCTAGAGGGGGGTTGGAACTGAGAGGTCTGTGGTATAATATGGGGTTCCGGGTATACACTTGGGGTTCCGGATATGAGGGGGTCCAGGTATTAATTATTGTACAGTAAGTTATATACCAGGTAGTCATTAGGGTTTTCACTAGGTCCCATGCTGTAATACACTCTATAGGCTTTAGTAGCATTATGTATCTCCTCTTCACTCCCTGTCAGTCCTAACAACCTCGGATGAAACTCTACCACAAGAAGAGAGAAGACAGATTAGTATTTTTTGAGTTTGAAATAGCAGGAAACCTTTCAAATAATTCTTGATGATGTCAGGAGAGTCTCTCTTAGGATCGACGGTGATGAATAATGGTTGTATTTCAGGCAATCCCGGGGTGGCCTCTGATCACAAAAAAATATTGTGACTTGGTTAAAAAATTTACTCAGCTTACCTAAAATTTTGAGAGCCTCTGATAATTTTTCAAGCTCCTCTGGACAGACATCGGGACAGAATGTGAAACCAAAGTAAATGAGAACCCATTTTCCAAAGAAATCACTGTGTTGCCTGCGGACACCATTGTGGTCAGTCAGAGTGAATGCTCCTCCGAGAGCTGCCTTCCCTAATGATCTAGTTCTACTCTCCTCCTCCTCTATTTAGTATCAGTAGATAATGTTTGGATGTCATGCAGATTGAAAAAATTACGTATTTTTTTCTTCTCTTTCAAATATTTGACGTAAACCACTGCAGCTCCTCCTCCTACCACTAACACTAGTAGAGAGGTCCATGTGATTGGCTAGTATATTATAAGAGGAAAGTTAAAACATAGAATATTCTCAGATTCACTTACTGATCGTTTCTGACTCCGATCAAATGCTGATTCTGATACGTGTCTATGTTGATCACGTGATAAAAGTAGGCGTGGTCTTAGAGTTGAAGACGAACGTAAAGCCAAATTTGGTCTCTAAGTAATTAGTTTGAAATAGCATCGTATATGAATAATTCTTACCGTTATTGTCCTGGTTGACCTCCATAAAGTAACTCCGAGTCCTCGCAACAGCGACATTAATACTTTCTCTACTAACCTTTGACCCTCTCTAATTTAACAAAATATTTGTAAAGTAATTTTGAAATGTGTTTCGAGAGCAAGAGAGCAAGTCATATGACTTGTCGATGAGACCCCAGAGCAAGGAGAGTAGAAAATGGAGAAAATGAAGATCAAGGATTGGCGGATTGGGCTTGCTGTTGGCGCACTCTCCGCTATAATTCTCCATTTCACTTTTCCTCTACTCCTCTACCTCGTGTTTGTTGCTCTGTTCGTGATTCTTGGAGGCCTGCTCGCTCTCTTTCCAACACAATACACTAGGAGAAGTAGAGATTCCTTTCCTCCGCCACCAAAATCAAACACAGAGGCTACGCTATCGAAAGTGAAAGTTTATTCTCCGCCAGTGGTGCGAGCACCATTGCTAGCAGCTAGTATTGATGGATTAGTTCAGGAGGTTATTGAGTTGACTTTGAAACATCACGTGATCCCTACATATAAAACAATAGCTCGTGACGAGCAACCATTTTTTGCAAGTGTAACGCCAGTAGTGTGGACTACTCTCTCTGCACTGACTGAAAGAGCCAGCCAAATAGACATGGCGAAGATGACGCAAGATTTTGTTAAAACTCTAAGGACCCACTTAGAACACTTTCGTGGCTGTCACTATCAACATATTCACACTCAATTCCCTCAGCTATCTCTCTACCCCTACCTCCAAAACCCTGAAACTGAACTAAATTTTCTCCGACAGGCCTCTGAAGTTCTCCTCTGTGTCACTCTCCCGAAAGAGCACCTCCAGTGTGCTCCAATTAGAGTTCTGATACGAGAGTACCTGGCAGGGCAGATTCTTCTACCGACCATTGAGATGATATGTGATCCAGACTACATCAATACTAAATTACTAGCCTATCTCACTAGGAGAGAGCAAGCTATGAAATCAGCCTCAACCAAATATCACTCTAGAACATTTGAAGATTTTGTCAAAAACATAAGAAAAATTGAAGACCTGATGGAACTGCAACAGATGAGGCAGTTCATTATTACAGATATGATACAAGCCAAGGCTGTCCAGAAAATGAAGAATGCTAGGGTCAAAGGTCTCGGAGGTGGTGGCGGGTTTCCGATCCCCATTCCAGCGGAGAAGGCACGTAGTCTGATGGAACGAGATTTAAGAGTATATGTGACTCAGTTAGAGACTGCAAAGACAGTTTGTGAGCGACTCATCAGAAAGAAGACAGGAGAGGATTACGAAGGTTCTGAAGCAGCTCAGACACCAACTGATAAGACATGTGATAACTCAATGCGACCTGGTGACAAATCAACTTCAATCCTTCCTTTTGATGTAGTTATGAACAATCAAACAGCTCAGAATTCTTTCGATGACTTTCTTCAAGAATGTGGGTATGTTCACTTGCTCCAGTTTTGGATTGCCGTGAAAAGACTTGATCCAGAGCACAATGACTTGCTCCACAAACAAGTCCGAGAAATACTAAACCACTTTCTCCTGCCAAAAGCTGAAGGCTGTTTGTTCCCTGAGGAAGAGGTGGTGGAGGAAATACAGGCCCATTTGGAAGGGGGAGAGGTAATTAACTGTCTGCGCCTGCTCGTCAGCATTCAAAAAGAGGTTTACAATGAGCTGCAAGAAAATTTCTACACTAGCTTCCTGAGCAGTGGTAACTATAAAGATCTCCTTCAGCAGGTTTCCGTGGCAACAGAGAGTGAGACTCCGGAGCTGTTGGAACTTGGGAAATTCTCGGAGGGGGGACAGCGAGAGGCTATAAACCTTGATCCGAACAGAGAAGAGAGTCAATACAGAGTGAAACTGCAGACTCTAAAACTAGAACTAGAGGAGACAGATGACATGCTAGCAGCCATGCCTAAGAATATAGGTACAGGGTCTCTGGCACAGAGGAAGAAAGCTCTCAACAAAGACAGATCACATCTGAACAATGAAATAAAGAAACTAGAGCACTACATTGACCACACTGAAGAGTGGTTTGGAACAATAGGGAAATGGACAGTAGATGTACACAGTGTTGATGTGGCCAACGAAAATGAAAAAGATCCTCTCTTTATCATTGTAGTTCATAGACCTCAACCTTCAGTTAGTCAAACACTCAATGAAGAAGAAGAAGAAGAAAAGATGGAAGAGGAGGAGAATAGACATGGCTGGAGTTCAGACACTAATAGACAAGGGAGCAGTGGGTCACCTGATTCTCAACCACTATCTCCTAAAAAAACCAAAGCCAGTCCTCAAAAATCCAAAGCTAGTCCTCGCAAGAAGAGTTCATCTTCAGATGCAGACACATCATATGACATCATCAATGAGGCAGAGGCTCTTCTCCAGCAGCAACAGGCAGGCTGGGTCGTAGGCCGCCATCTTTCAGACTTTGAAAAACTTCACTCAAAAGTGGTTGAAATAAGCACTAACCTTACCCTGCCTCCGATTCCAAAACGCCTTAACCCATTCCACAAACCAGATTCTGGTTCTAGATATTGGCAGAAGTATCGCTCGGCTCTACAGACCTACCTCATACAGATCCTGAGAGACTCACGGCTCCAGGAGAGTGAGGAAGTGTTTAATTTTCTCAGCCCTGCTTCGGAAAATCTTCGCCAGTCGAGTCTCATTCACCCCGAAAGAAAGAAGCATTCATTCTCACTCTCTGTCCCTCTGTTCTCCAAGGACGAAGAAGAGTCAACAATCACAGAGCACATGTATGCACTAATGAGTGAGATATTTGAAATGGATGAGTGGAGTAGAGTTCTTAGGAAACAGCTCATGGACCTTGTCCAGTTGACCTATGGGAAAAACCTCCACCGCTCAATCCATGAGAGTATCAATTGGGTGGTTTCTGAGCCAATGCTAGGGTTCTATATTGAGACATTCAGAGATTCATTCTGGCCAAATGGAACACCTGCACCACCTTCCCCAATTCGCAGCGACGAACAGAAACAGCTGACAAAGTACGAGGCAAAGAAGAAGTTTTTAAAAATCTCACCTCAGGGGATTCAGACCATTTTGGGCCAGAGAAACTGTCAGATTGGGTTTCAAAAGATTTTCGAATCACTTCAAGATCCTCGGGCCAATAAACAACTGTTTTATGCTCTATTTGAGTTATTATTGTATGGTTTAGTTCCAGAATTAGAGACAGTTGAGATTGAGGACACAGGAGCTGACTGGAAAACAGAACTTTAAAGAAATCAAATTCACTGCATCACTTCATTAATTGTGTTCCATTTCATTTCCTTCAAAT
>JAODVQ020536087.1:0-23004 GCA_025400075.2 Phenganax stokvisi
GTAATATTTTATAACAATAATAATTTTGAGTCTCTTACATCTGTAGTGATGAAAATAATAATCAATCACAATGTATTGGAGTCACACCTTAACATGGCTGAGAAAAGAACTATAGCAGTATACTAGGAGAGCACTAGAAGAGCTTAATTTAGAAATTTTACTACAGACAGTATAAACCAGTATAATTATATTTTCGTTCCATTTTTACTGAATCTAGCATGTAAAATTGCTATATACACGGCCTTTATGTTTGTCTCATTGAATAACATTCTGTGTATATAGGGTGATATCAAGACAATGTGGGATGGTCCACACTTCATTACCTCCACGACACAATCATCAAAACAGTATACTAGTAAAATACTGCCATTCTGACATCTCTATCACTGCTCAGTCTGTCAGAGTCTCTCAGTTTTATACTTAGCTCTCTCCTTACCGCTTATTTACCTCAGTCACTTAGATTCTCATTTCTTCTCCCTCCCCCCCTTATATATATTTCTCCTTAATTTTCTCTTCCAAGTTTACTTTCACAATTTTCATGAATATTTACATTTCAAATCAAATTTTGGGCAGTTTCAGTAACTCAATATCCTCTTGATTAATTATTCTCGTTTGCTCCGGTCCGCCATTTTGAAGTCCACTCGGCCACGGTTTCTCGTTGCGTTGGCTTGAGGTGTTCAGCAGTACTGGGTGTATGTGTGTCCAGTGAAACCTCTCCCTCTCCTTCCTCCCACCTCCTCTTCCTCTTGCTCCTCCTCTTCCTCTGCCTGCCGGGTAGACCCCTGCCATTAGTTCTCTGATTGGTGTACGGTGGTAGAACATGAGAGGCCGCGTGGCCAACAGTTTATGCAACCTCCAATTCCTTGTTTTCAATTCTGATGGTCTAGTATAGTGGTAACTGGTATAAAAAGAGGATGCCCCTGTCTGATTAGTTCGTTTCAATGACACACTCTGTGGAGGTATTGGTATTGGTATTGGTAGTAGTGTGTGCTGATAGTGTAGTCTGTGACACATCATTGCAGCATCTGCTCTGGATAATAATTTGTTTAATGGTCTCCTCCTCCTCCTCTTGTCTTCTTCCTTGACACTGCCTCCCTCTCTCCAGTCATCACCATTGACTGTAGGAACCTTCTTGATGAGAGGTTCCTGTGGCTCACACTCTCCTCTGTCTTCTTCATCTGCTACCTCTTCAGTCGTCAGTTCTTTCTCTGATTCCTTAACAATTTCCTTCACCTCCTCTCTCTCATTCTCCTCAGAATCAGTCATCTTATCCACACTACTGGTTTTCTTCACTCCTGACAGCTGCTTCTTCTTTTCATTCACTCTCCTTTTTACTCCATTTCCATTTCTTCTCATTACTCTCTCATTAGGCAGGGGCTTCACTGTAACCTTCTCGGACTTGCTGTGCTTCCCTGCTCTAATGAACTGATGACTAACTCTGTCCGGGTTCAAAGGTCGTCTGGGTTTGACCACACCCCTTTTCTCCAGCCTCTCGGCCAAAGCTCTCAGTACTTCATTCTAATAATATGTAAAAATTACATGTGTATAGACAGATGAGTTTAAAGATAGTTGTATGTGTGCGTGTATACCTCATCTGAGATAATGTGTTGGAGGAAGCCCATCTCAATCAGACTATGATGTAATTCTGACCTAATAATTAACAGAAATTGCTCTCTCAACAGCTAAGACAGAGTATAGTTACTGTATTATGTATGCCCACCTTCTGGTAATGCCAGTCACAGAGTCCAGAGCACCAAATGCTGCTTCACGAACACCAACCTGTATTTCAACAGAGACATTAAAGGAAGTGTAGCAGTATATAAAGGCTAAATTTAGCAAATGTAACTAAAAATACAACAAACCAATCAAAAACAATGGGATACAGTGAAAGAATGCAATTTTGTTCCACTTGTTCTAAATAATTATAGCCTTTATATAATGCTATACTTTATTTAATACATGATTTCCACATTAAATTTTGCAAATAGGCCTTTTTTGCATTTTGTTATCCAACACTCTGTCCTATATTATATTAATAAATTAGTTCTTTTCAAATGCCATTATGTATACACTGTACATACATTGGTGTTCATTAGGTAGGGTAGAATGGCCAGTTGTGTCTTCCTAGCATTGTGGCTTGGACCAGTGACAGGTCCCAGTTGCCGCAGTCCCTGAAGAACAGCCTGTATAGTGGAGCTCCTACTAATACTGCTACTGTTGAGATCTTCTTCTGTCAGTAGTCGAGTTAGAGCTTCTGAAATCCCTGCCAACTGCTCTCCATTCAGTCCTGTGTCCCTTTAATAGTGTATGCCACACTATAGTTAGTCTAAGTCTTATTTTATACTGTGTAACCATGAGCTAGTGTCATTATCATTAATAAGAAATGAATTTTCTTTTAAACTTATTCTCAAGAATCACATTATTAGCAAGCAGAGCATTTTACGTCGTGGTTGGATGATCGTGGTGAGTTTTTCACACAACGCACAAGTGGTCCATGGCCAATAGAAACACACACTAGCGCACTGCACAAAGTGTATGTACATATGTATGTGGTACAGTACAGCACTCACAGTCTAATTTCTTCAATAGCATTGGTTATATCTCTCACTGTTTCCCCATCACTCACAGAATTCAACATCGAAACTGTTGAAAAATCAAAAAATATTTCCACAGTTAATTTTGATTCTATACTATATGTATATACCCATTTCATTGCACAGAATCCCGATGGTTGAGGTAGAGAGAGGTTGGTCTGGTGAAAAGTGAACTAGCTTCATAATCTTTTGAAGAGAACTCTCCCTGACCCCATCATCTTCTTCTTCTTCTCCTACTCTTCTTTCTTCACTTGGTCCGGTTCTTGGTACATCAGGTCCACTAGTAGTAGGACCATGATTTATTCTGATATTGTGTCTTAGATCCAATGGAACTGGTTGAAGTGGTTTTGGTTTGACGACGGTGCGAGTGGTCTTTGGTGGTCCGAGTTCGAGAGGAATGGTCACTGTTGGTAGTACCGCAACGGTCTGTGCAACAAGACTCTTTGAAGCCTTCATGGCTATACCACTCTTCACCAAGTCTGATAATGTTTCATTTTCCATCTTTTCTGGTCCTCTGTCAGTCTCTGGTGGACCACTCTTCTCCACTGCCTTGGCCGCCACAGACTGAGGTGGAGTAGCCATCTCTGTCATCACTAACTCTGTTTCATTAATCTCCACCTCTTTCGTGGGAGATAATACTTTCTCAAATGAAGCAAGTTTTTCTTCTAAAAGATGAGTCTCTGGAGTAGCTGCCAACTCAAAGAAAGAACTATTTTCTCTCAAATAATATAAGGAGGAAGTGGCAGAGATGGTGACAGGTGATGGAGCTGATGATTTAACCCCATCCTCATTGATTTCAGCTTCAAATGTCGAGGTGTAGTTGGAACACTCGGATAAACTATCTTCACTTTCACCAACCGGCATGGTGCTCTCAGCACAATCACCTTCAGTATCAACTGCTCTTTTCTTCCTCCTCCTTCTTCTCTCTCTTTTCTCTCTCCTCAGTTGATGAGAGGACAGAGGAGGAGGAAGAGAGGTAGTAGGGGCTAGTAGTAGGTCAATGGCTGACTGGCGAATCAGACTCAGAGGATCAGGAGCTGCGACATAACCTATCTTCTCTCGTACCGTCGAATTTGGAACCAAACCTAGCCAGGATAGAATGGCATTACATATTATTAAAACTTCAAAAAATAATTTGGCTCACAGTCTGGTGCAATCGAGTGACGGAGAGATGGAGGTCCCTTGAGTGGAGTGACTTCAGCTCGAAGTCCTTTTTGAGTCAATCTCTGGCTGGGCACAGACTGAGATTTCTTCTCTTTCTCTTTCACCAAGGTTCTGACCAGTTCATCTGACCTCATGGCTCCTATACCACTCATAACAGCCTCTCTAAGACAGCTAAGAGATGACTTCTGCTCTACTACAGCACTACCACTCTCCATTACAACTGATGCAACAAGAGAGACACTACTTCTTCTCAATAGCTCTACTCGTAGACTTGGACTCCTCAAAGATGGTTTTATTCTTCTTTCAACGAAATCAGTGTTCTGTGTGCTTTTTAAAACTGTTTGAGAGGGTAGTGGTGATGTGTAGTAGTATTGGTCCAGAAGGTTATTTTCACACTGTTCCTTTCTTAGAGACTGTTGTACTGGGTAACTTGGTACTCTCTCTGGATCATACCTGTGATACATAGTAGTAGAAGCAGTATATAGAACTTAGATTGAATGGTGTGTAATAGGGAGATGATGATGTGTGGTACATAATACAAATCTTACCAGAATTTAAGATTGGAGTTGAAAGGTATAGGCTCCACTTGAGAGAGTTTTGGGGAGGGAGAATTGACGGAGGAAGTGGTGGTAGAGGAGTGAGAGAGGTATTGAGAGGCATTGATGCTACAGAGATGACTCTGAAATCCAACCAGAAGATCACCTCTCGAGTTTGAGAAACACACGGACATCGGTTCACCACCAAAATCAATCTCTGCCACCAGATGATTCGAGGATGACCAGACTTTGACTGTTCCATCCAGTGAGCTCGTGGCAAAGAGTCTCAGCTCAGGACTGCAACAAAGAGTGGTGATGGTATCTCTGTGTCTGTCTTCTTGCTGGTGAGCCAGTACTGGTAGATTTCTGAAGAAATAGCTTTGAGGCAGAGAATAAGGAGTTGACATGACTTTGGCTGATATATCCACCATTTCTACTGTGTTCTTGAAGGTGGTTATACACAGCAAGGAGTCCAAGAGACTGATATGAAGTGGAAGTTGATCCATATGAATACAGACAACCATATTTAGCTCCACTCGGTCTCCATCTTTGTTTAAACTCATGCTCCAGACGTTCAAAAAATTGTCAGCACCGAGGGATACCAGAGAGGCTGTGTGAGGCGATGAAGATTGTGGAACTACTGGTGCCAAGGAGGAAGAGGAGACTAGTTTGATCACTGGTCCCCCATGAGCTGGACAGGGTAACTCCATAGCAACGTGGAATGAGTGGAGGAGGAGAATATGTCCACAGGCACTGCCTCCAAATACAAGTGACTGTGACTTCCCATTCAGTTCTACTGTACACTATTGAGTGAGATATGACAGAGTAGTATTGGCAAAGTATTGAGCTCTATGCGAAAGAAGTTAATACATTGATGAAGAAAAGGAGAGCAAGAAGGTAGGGTGGCCGAGTGGTCTAAGGCGCTGGTTTAAGGCATCAGTCATTTCGATGGCGTGGGTTCGAATCCCACCCCTGCCAACTATGTATTTTTGTTTATGTCAGTAAAGCACCAACTGCTTTCTTATATAAGGTTCCTTTTAGTCTTTGTGTCAAAGCTGGATTTACAATAGTATAACGCAAAAGGAATGACATTGCTATGTCACACCATGACCCAGTGATGGAATTCAATTGAACTGTGAACATAGGTCTTACAATGCATATGCTCAGGATACTCTCTCTCTGTGAGGAAGACGTCCACAGCATGAGAGTGGAGCAAGGATTAGTGCGAGCAGACACCACCATCACCGATCCACTGTCCAACAGAGCAAACAGCAGACCACCCAGTCCACAATACACTGTTTCTCTTAACATCTGTAGTTTCATAAATAATAGAGTTACTTTATTATTCAGCTGTTTATATATTGAGGAACAATGCCATGGAACCTCCATGAGAACTAATATACTAAAATTCTTTATGGAAGATGTCAAGTTGAAATGGGGATGTATATAGCTCATTTGGAACCTTGAAATATATTTTTGATTTGAGATTTCCCTTTAAAACAGTTTTTCTATTGTCTATATACTTATTTTTGGAAGTGGCCTTCTAGAGAGATGTAAGAAGTATTGGGTGATTCATACTTCTGTAGTGAAGATGGGGAAGAAAGTTGTAATGATGGTTCCACTGGTTGGACACAATATTCTCACACTGCCATCCTAATACAGAATAAAGAATTTATCATGAGGTAATGTAAGAGAGAGAAGGGTATAAAGGGAGTGTAGCAGTACGATGAAGACTATAATTCAACTGTAACAGAAAGGTAGAAGAAACCAATCACAAACAATGGAATACAGCAATTTTGTTCTATTTGGACTATATTTAGCCACCATAAATATTATGTATTTTCTACACTCCCTTAAAGCTCTCACTTCTCCAGTAGCTATAATCCTTGACAAACATCTTGAAATCTCTGGTACTCTGTTCAATGAGACTGTGTCTGAGTAGACACTTGCAAAGTGACTCTCCATCTACATATGTATACATACAAAACATAACATTAGCTGTAGCATGATAGAGTTCTGAAGTGAATGACCATGAATTATTTTGTGTAAAAAAAGAGCAAACAAGGCAAGTGCATTAGAAATAAATCAACTGCATTCATACCCTATACCTTGGAGAGATGCCATGTGCTGATATCTTGATGTGAGTGACAGAGAAGTTGTACTGTTTCACTGTCACCATGACAACTGAGGCTCATCCCCAGTACTTCGTATCCCAGATTTAATCTGTTACACTAGGAAAGAAAAGAGAAGGGAAGAGAAAGAAAGAGAGCGAGAGAGAGAGAAAGATCTAAGGAACATA
Organism: Phenganax stokvisi; assembly: GCA_025400075.2. Taxonomy (NCBI): domain Eukaryota; kingdom Metazoa; phylum Cnidaria; class Anthozoa; order Malacalcyonacea; family Clavulariidae; genus Phenganax; species Phenganax stokvisi. The sequence continues at coordinate 6,594 of JAODVQ020536087.1, forward strand.
ATGGTTTCTCAATGTGTCTGTACTTCAAGCAAAGTGTTGAGGTTCCACACTCTCACTGTCCCATCCAGAGAACACGATATGAAACCATATTCATCCATATCCACACAACGCTCCAATCCTGATTCAGACCAAAAACAAAATCTCTGTGCAAACCCCATGAAATTACCACCTACACATACCAGTGATTATTTTCTGGTGGCCGGGTAGTTCTTTCACTGTACTATCCAGCACTGTGTTATGTACCTGAGAATAGTATGAATAGTAACTAGACAGTATGCAAGGTAGGGTGGCCGAGCGGTCTAAGGCGCTGGTTTAAGGCACCAGTCATTTCGATGGCGTGGGTTCGAATCCCATCCCTGCCAGCTATTTTTTACCATTAAGTGACCATCTAGGAATGCAAGAACCAGGTAATCCAGTGATGAAAAAAGGAGAGCTCTGCATGGAATATGGAGAGAATCGTCATAATTGCCAGATGGAGATTCTAGTATATACATAGCTCTTACCCAGCAAGACTGGGTCTACCATCATACTTCACAGAATAGCTCGCAATTTTCTTATTCAACTGCACACAAGACACCATCAATAACTTTAGCTGTCATGAACATGGTAACTGACTTTAGTATCAATAACTGACACACAATCTTCAGTTACAGCAGATAATCTCTGGCTCTTTGCCTCATAATCCAAGTGCACTACCCACTAATCAATAGTAAATCATTCAACTTCAAACTAGTATGTATTGTATGTTATTCACCTTATCTCTCCCTACTGTGATAGTAGCTTCACTCAATGGTACCAGTGGTGAATATAACTACAACACCATCAATGAATAGCTATCATTATAGCTACAGCACCGAAATGTTAATGTGTATAATATATTATACGTACCTGATCGCTGAGGTGCCATGCCTTTACAAACCCTATAATAGATGGATGGTTTTTTTTAGTCAGAGTTGCTATAAATCTTTTTAAAAGTCCTATATACATTCTTTCTCTTTCTTTTACATGCATACAATCTCTCTTCTTTCTCTCCACTGACACATGAGCTGCTTAGAATATAATCATTTTACCTGATGTTCCAACATAGAGTGTTGATGATGTATCCACAAACTTCATGCTACATTATCATTATAGACACACAAAGTGCTCAGTAATTCAACAGAGTATAATAAGTGCTACGCTGTGTTTGCAGGGATTGTATATGGTACCAGAAAGCAGTAGAGGAGAGAGGTATGGATTGAAGAAGCTGAAATATCTCAGTGTAAACCCTGAGAGTCAGGTCAGCACAGAACATCACATAGACCTTCATAATACAAGTGAAAATAGCCATGTAATACTAAGTGGTTGTCTATCTGTACAGTTAAATCACTTATTTTAAAACTAACTCTGAATTTTTTAATATAGAGAAACCTTTCCACACTCTTTTCAACTGAAGCTCTGCAAAATAATTAGTATTATTATTAGCGATGCTGCAGCTAAAGGGCGCCTACTTGGCGCGGCGGTGGTTATTAGAGGAGCTTGAATACACGGAAATAATGTGTTCAGTTCCTTTTGTGTAATGGGCAGCTACTGCCTCGGCTGAGTGATAGAGAGGGCTAAGTAATACTATTATGATCAGTACTAGTTTTGCTCCGCGTACTTCCCAGTGGAGCGACGCATTTGATCTGGCGGTTGAAGTGGTATGATTTCAATTTCTGTTATCGATCGAGTGAATTTTGCAAGTAAAATCAAGCAATTATATAACTTCTTACCTGAAATCTTCTGCTAATTACCACAGCTTCGCCACCGAGCGTCGACATCCCGTTTCTTGCAAAGCGACGCGTGTGGCGCATTCTCTAAATAACGCGCACTCGCGTAGTAAACTAAAACCATGGAAACAGCGTATCACTATAGTAACCAATAAAATAACGCTGAATTGGCACAAATTGGCGTTCAGCAAGCTCCGCGCATGGTGTACGGAGGATATGCCTTTAGTGAAAACCCCGAGAAGGAGAGAGCCGAACTGGAAAGAATGGGATAAGCAGGCTCAGAAGGAAGGTCTGCGAGCACCCATCACCTCTGTCAATGGAGACGTCTACACAGGAGAGTGGAAAGCCAACAAGAAACACGGTCAGTCGTCATCCGATCAGACCCTCGACTCGTCATCATAGCTAGATTTTGTATGTAGGAAAAGGAACTCAAGTGTGGGCCGCCAGTGGCAACGTATACGACGGAGACTGGGAGGACGGAGTAAGGCAAGGATTCGGAACACTGAGTGTGAGAGACCAGACAGGCCACTACACTAAGAAATATACTGGAGGATGGAAAAACGATAAGAAACATGTACGTAATGGCTAAGACAAATAACTGCACGGTGGTATTATATAAAACTCTAGAGACCACACTAAAACACTGTATAATATACATACCCTAATCGGTGATCAAATCATTCTTATAACTGCAGGGTTATGGCACTAATTTCTACAGTGAGTTGGAGCAGTATGAAGGAGAGTGGCAGAGAGGTCAGAGAGGAGGGTGGGGGAAAATGACCTACCAGGATGGATCAATGTATGAAGGAGAGTGGCTTAGAGATCAGAGAAGTGGAAAAGGCCTCCTCAGACTACGTGAGTCAATGTTATTATTATTATTAACCTATATACTAGCTAATATTTGCACAATAGTCTCAACTTTAGTATTACAAAGAATTGTTCTGCTTCCCTGAGAAATATTAAGGATCATGGGAAATAATTCTGCAATCAGTTGCGCATAACCTTGCCTGTCCCTATATTTACAAAGGAGGAGTGCTTTGTGATAATTTTATTGTTTATCAATCACTGTATCAACACAGCCAATGGGAACAGGTACGAGGGGCTTTGGGAGAGAGACATGAAGAATGGAGAAGGAAGATTCCTACATCTAGACAAAGGACAGGTGTACACGGGGACCTGGGTTGACGATGTGGCCAAGTGTGGCATCATGGAGGATGTGAGGAGAGAATCAGCCCTCAACCCACCTCCCTACCCTATACCTCAGGTACATCATACACCACTCTATATAACTTGTATCTATGTATTATACGGTATGTAAGGAGGGCACAGCTTACATGGCCAGTTCACAAACCATTACCTGTACATGACCAAGTAAAATTTCTCAACCATTTTGAAGTGGGTTTCTAACCAGTTTAGAGAGTTTACACTATATATAAACCAGTTTAAATTGTGTAATTGGTTTCTAAACCAGTGAAGATGTCTGTGTATATAAATGCAGCTAAGTTATATACAAGAGCCATGTGTGTTGTCTCCTCTGCAGTGTAGTCTTCGCAATCCAGAAGGAGTTCTTACCTCTGCAAGAGAAAAACTACTAGTTCAACACACACAATAGCACAATGTTTGTTAAAACTCTTACTACTCTCACAGCATAAAAATTGTCACAAATAATAATTGTATGTGTATTCAACCAAGATGTTAGTGCATTACCTATGATAAAAGGATACGGATATGTTGATGTTGTGCAAGCTCAACACTAGAATAGTTTCCCCTGCCATCTGTTTCTCTCGGCCTCATTCTCTCTCTTCAGTCTCTCATCCAAGAGTCTAAGCTCTTTCTCCACATTTCCAGTCAGTGATGGATCTAACTCTACCACTCTCTTGAAATCTGCCTCCGCTGCCTCTTTTTCCCAACTGGCTGCATGGGCCTTCCCCCGGCGATACAGAGCCTTCACATTATCCGGGTCGATATTAATAACAGTGGTTGTGTGTCGCACCACTTCAGCGTAGTCTTCTTTTAGTAACATACACTGAGAGTAGTTCAATAGCAGGGGAATCTTTCTTCTCTCCACCACCTCCCAGTCTTCTGATTTAGGTTTTTCTCTCAGACTTAGCTCCTCCAGGTAGCTGAGAGCCTCGAAATATTTGTCGCAGGCCTTGGCATGGTCTCCAGCTCTGTATAGAGTGTTTCCTTCTTCACGAAGTCTCCCAATTGACGCTTCTTTCTCTTCCATACTCATAGCCCAGGATTCTTTCTTATATTCTCCCGGCTGGTCGATTCTCATCAGTTCCAGTTGGAAAGCCAGAGGGTGCCGGTCCTGGTAAAGTTTGTCTAGATCTGCATGCCCCGTCCCGTGCTGCATGGCTCCAAAGCCACAAGAATGTCCGTGAGTTTGGGGCACTTCCTTGCCAGCCTTCTTCAGAGCTAGTTCTCTCAGGGCTTTTGAAACACTTGGGTAGTCCAGTACTAACTATAGCAAAGATTTTATGTCTATAACTAGTCCAGTAGATAGAGTGAACTGACTTTGAATGGACACTTGAACTCGGCAATCTCTCCAATTCTCATAGTCTTCACCATGTCCTCCCAGATGCTCAGTTTGAATTTTCTACCCACAAGAAGCTCAAAAGGCCCAGTTCCTAGCTTCCGGCTATCGTCTAACACACTGGGTCCACCATCAGCGCCTTCTGCTAGCTCTTGGCTGTCTTTATCAAGCAGAAGAGTCCGGAAATGGAAGAAAGCCTGCAGCCAGTGCAGCAGCTAGAGTCACTTCCCATAACTAGCTATTGACAGTAGCCATGCCTTAGTGTTCTTCTCGAAGTGTGGTATATCCTCTTTTCCTGCACGTAGGACCTTCTTTGTCACTCCTGGTAAAGGAAAAGGTTCCATGTCTGCACAAAAACGCTTTCTTCTGAATTTTGTTTCTCTAATAGAAGCGCACCTTCTCGCACATGGCGTCTTCTCCCGATATTCTCCAGTGGCTGGACGGAGTGTCTGCCGGCCAGTCTACTGTTATAGTGGCTGTAGGAGCTGGCCTACTAGGACTCTTGGTTGCCTTCTGCTTCCTGGGACGTGGGTCGACCCAAAAAACTGAAAAAGATTCAGTCAAAGCCTCAGATACGAACGAAACTCCTTCAAAGGCAGAGGAGGAGAAGAAAACAGAGCCTCAGAAGAAGCAATGGAAGGTCAAGAACTCAGGGAAACCTAAGAAAACCGTGCTCCCGTCGCACCCTCTTTTATCTACTGACTTCAAAGGTCACACTGGGACTGTGCTCTCTCTGGATTTCGACTCTACTGGAAAATACCTCGTCTCCTGTTCTGAAGGTATTTATTTCTAAAAAATACCAGTTTATTGATAAAACCTCTATTTATCAATCACCTAGACAGAACGATTCGCCTGTGGTATATGAAGACTCTGGAGGAGAAGGAACACAAGTAATACACCTTTCTCTCCAATTCTCTTTCTCTCATTCATTTGTTACTTTGATCAGGTACAGCAGAAAGAATGTAGAATTAGACCATGCTACTCATGTTAAATTCAGTCCAGATGGAACGTAAGGACTATTATATGTAATACATTCAGTGACTGCTTCAACTATACCATCATGCTTTCTTCCTTCTCCTCCTACAGGGCTGTTCTAACCTTTCTGTCAGTGGCAAATGCTCTACAAGTGTTCAAGATAACCAAACATAAGGGTTCACTAACAGTATCCGAACCAACCATCGATTTCCCTAAAGTAATAGAATGACTCCTCATTGCATTAAGTTCATTATAGTACATGCTATTATTATGATATTGGTCCAATAGATTGACTCTACAGTCATATCAGTAGGCATAGCCTCTACCGGGAGATTCGTCATGACTTGTACCACTACTGGATTCACTATCTGGACTCTAAGAGGTTAAATTGATCACTCTACCTAATGAATATTCATAAAGGTTGAATTTCTCTGTTTAGGAGAAGTATTGGAGACTGTAGAGACTAAACAGGCTCCCAATTCATGTGCTGCTGTTTCTCCGTGTGGAAAATTTGTAGCTTGTTCTGGTTAGTTTACAAGATCCACTGACTCACCTACAGCTGGTAATTGATGAGGTTTTTATTGCAGGGTTTACCCCCGATGTGAAGATCTGGGAGGTGGAGTTTTCTAAAGGAGGAGATTATCAGCAAGTGTCTCGAGCCATGGAACTGAAGGGACACTCAGCAGCCGTTCTCTCTCTCAGTTTCAATGGAGATTCACAGAGGTACATAGGCAGATACTCTATAACACTTATATACTGTCTCTAGTTTTAACACACTTTGCGTTTTTATTCTTTTCCTCTTTCTATTTAAAGAATGGCCACAGTATCTAAAGATGGAACATGGAAATTTTGGAACACAGATGGTAAAAATACCATCTTTCCATATTGGCTATTAAAGGAGTCAATTGTTCTTTACATATAGTCAGGTATAAGTTAAGAGAAGATCCTAAACTGCTGTCTACAGGGAAGCTACCTGACTCTGGCTCCACTACCATTATAGCTCTAGCACCTGACTCTAGAGTGGTAGCCATTGCAATCGACTTCTCCATCTTTATCTTCTCCTCACTCTCGGCCCAAATGATGGAAAAACTTTTGGATGTCCATGGAGGTATGACTCGTATTCTTCCATCTTTTTCTTTTATCAATTTTTACTATCTTTCTTACCATGCCCAATTCACGGGGGACCCATTGCCTGTGCTCACTGGGCCCACGAAGCTTCTGTAAACACACAGTGGTGGTCACAATAATGTGCGGTATAATGGGAAATTTGCAAGGTTTCATTGACTAACCCTGATCTGCAGGAAATTTGTACACAATAACAGGAATGCAAAAATATATTTTATATCTTAACTTTCCACTGTGTTATGGTACCACTTTAGATGTTCCAAGCATAATATAATATTCCAGCTGTAATTCTCTCTCACTTCTCATCCTGTATATAGATGTTGTATCCTCACTGTGCTGGGATCCTACCAGTGAATATCTAGTGTCAGCAGGAGGTAGAGACAAGTATATCAGAGTTTGGAACAACTACCCGGGGAAGAAAGTTCATCTTGACGAAATGAAAGCCGAGCTTCCTAAAGCCAACAGCGATGCTATAAAAGTATGTGTAATAAGGGAAATGAAGTATTATTATGAAGAAGCAATATGTGAGAAGCTTGCTTTATGACTGTCACTCTATAATAGAATATCGGAGCAAAGGAGTTGATAGTTGTTGAGTTAATCATAATTGTTTATTCTCTGTTTTTTTCCCTACAGAGGAGGTTGCAGACGCAAATAGAAGAAACAGAGTAAGTTCATAATCTTTCGATTTCACCGTCTCAATCTCTCTGCTGCAGAGCTATCCTGCTCAAGGCCTCGTGATGCAATCATCAGACACTCATTTCCGGTTTATTGTTCATTTGAGAGCGGATGTGTTCCTAAATTTAGTAACATTTTTCCGCGTATAAAACTGTAGGAAACGCAACGAACACGCAAACGCTAGCAGCTACTGCCCCGGACTGTGTTGTTTGTTCTCTGCCCATGGCTGAACGACTACCTTCCTCAAAGATGCTGCGCGGGCGCAGTCAGGACGAGCGTTCAGAACGGCGGCGGGTGAGCACGGCCTCGAGTCGTGACGAAGAGATAGAAGAAACGCTACAGAGAATTCAGAAACAGGGGAAATACGTTAAATTAAACGTCGGCGGCGTTCTCTACTGCACCACGATCGGAACGCTCACCAAACGCGACAACATGCTCCGAGCCATGTTCAGTGAGAGAATACCACTACAGAAAGACGACGAAGGTTAGATCCAATGATGGGCTCTAAATAGAATAGACACCGTCTTCTCTCTGGAACAGGTTGGGTGATCATTGACCGCAGCGGTAAACACTTTGGCACGATCCTCAACTACATACGAGATGACTTTATCTGTTTACCTGACGGCAAGGCGGAATGCATGGAACTACTAGCAGAGGCCAAGTTAGATTCTAACATTGCCTTGCCTTTCAAAACTAAAAATAGATCGTATGTATATATGTGATTGGTTTCTCTCTATGTGTAGATATTACTGTATGACTGACTTGGTGGAACAGCTGGAAGAACAGTTGGAGAGGCTACGTGATGATTACCACAAGATTTGTCGTGTCCCTGTCATTACGTCGCTGGACGAGGAAACCAGGATAGTCTCCACTTCTATGAAGGTATTGTACCTCTACGCATAATTATATAGCACTTCTTTGTATATATGTATAAACCTAAACTTAAATGTAGTGTAACTAAATAATTAGCTATAATGGGATACATCGAAAACATTCATTGTTACTACCTACATAGCTATACCTCACATTTCTATTTTTCAGCCAGTTATAAAACTGCTGTATAACAGAGGAAATAACAAGTACTCCTATACACCGTAAGTTACAATGGATAACACAACTTCCTTTTTATGACCTCTCTTTTTATTGTACTTCTTCTATTCCATTATACTATAGGAATTCGGATGATAACCTACTAAAAAATATAGAATTGTTTGACAAGCTGTCAGTTCGATTCGGCCAGAGAATAAAGTTCATCAAGGATATAGTTGGAAGAGGAGAGATCTGTTGTTGGGCATTCTATGGACACGCTAAGAAAATAGCTGAAGTCTGCTGTGAATCAATTGTCTATGCAACAGACAGGAAGCACACTAAGATAGAGTTCCCCGAGGCCAAGATCCTCGATGAAACTCTAAACATCATGCTCTATGAGAGACGATCAGATGGCGGATTACCTTTTGGGTACACTGACCCCTTGCCTTCTCTCCCCCGGCTACCTCCGCGTCCTCCTGGGACTCCCGATGGTGTCCTCTCAGAGGACGAACTTAGATAATGTCAATTACATCATCTTACGTCACCCTCTCTCACTCTGGACTTAGTACGTAGATATATATTATTATTAATACACTGTGTATCATTTTAATCCTTGAATATCTCATGTAAAAGAAGTGTCTAGTGAAAGTGTAATGCAGGGTGTTCATTTGAGACCTAATTCCTCTGTGATTTCTAATTGATCTTGTTCCACTTGTTTTAGTGATTCATACTGCACTCGTAACCTGAAAAAAGGGGCTATATGTAGATTCCTCTATCTTATATACAAAGTGATCTAGGCTAAAAGGGTTTATTAGGACATAGTGAAGTAACTTGGGCAGATTGTTTATGTACCTCTCGAGCTCCATTTTCTTCTCTATGAGGAGTGACTGTAGTTGCTGTCTCTGTACGTCTCTCTCACGGGCAATGCTCTTCAGGAGGTTCCTGGCTCCTATGGCTTTCATCTTCTCCTTCTCTACTTCCTGTGCTAGCTCATCCACCATCCCAATGAAACCTCCAACCAGACGCTGAAACTCCCCAATCTCTGTGGTGATGTGTGCCTGAGTCACACCCTCATCAGCCTGAGAGACTTACTCTCCACGAAGTCCTTGCATTCTTCTCTCAGCTCCTCCGTTGTCTGTGCCGTGTCCGGCTCCAACACTCTTATCTTGGACAGTTCGTCGTAGAAGTAGCCCGACAGCGGTTGGGTAGGGACCGCCATTTTTTATTCGCCGCGGTTTGTTTATCGCGCGCGGCGCAATTCTGCGGTTGTCATGGCGACGGGTATATAAGCCCGCCGCATGCATGCATGGCAGTCACATCAGTCAGTCAGTTGTGTGGTGTGTAGATGTTGTTGCAGTTTTCCCGAGCTTTGTAACGCAGGCAAAGTTGAGGAGGCTCAGCAGTAATGGCGTCGGCTTTAGTGCCTCCGCCACCAGAAGATGACTCCTTTCTAGACCCGCTGTTATTCAGCCAGCTAGGGTAAGTAGCTAGCTAAGTTCTTTGAGTCAAATAATAATATCCGTCCGTCACACACGATAGAGGAACACAAAAACAGCACCACAGGCCAGAAGACGGCCTCTTCAGCGAATATGGCTCTCAATATAAACATCAGCATAGCTATAAAGACCAGTCTCAGCTCTCTAGGAGCAACTACTTTAAACCCCGTCAATATCAAGAGCCTCAACCTTCTTCATCGTGGGGTGGTAAGCTCTCCTCCTTTATCTGGCTAGCTACTCGTTCTCTAGCTCCAGGTGATGGATTTGCTGGAGCTCTTGGTCCTGAAGAACCACAGACTGTTCCCTATACTCCTTCTATGGACCACTCGAGAAATCATCATCACCAACACCTCATGACAGCAGAGAGGAGACTCAACTTTTCCTGTGAGATTTGAACACCACTTTTTCAATATTTGTGCACCTCCTTATCCTCATCCTCCTCCTCCTCATCCTCTTTTTCCTCTTCTGTTGGTGTGTATTCCATCACTGCAGTTGATGCTCCTGAAGAGCCTTCTGGTAGAGGGAACATTGCACTTAGACCAGTCACTGAAATTCGTATCCTCCTACAATAATAACACTCTCATACTTCTACTCATCCATGCAGAGTTAGTCTGACTTTATTTCCTTAGCTAGTGAACAGCTGAAAAGTATCGCTCTGTGTTTAAAGAATTTCCGTTTTTCAATCTGGTCCAGTCTAAAGTCTTTGATGATGTAAGCACCACAAAATAGTAATCTCTCTTCCTCTGACTTCTATCACTATGAGGCTATGCTATTACACCAGAAGAAACTCTATCTAGCTATTACTTATACTAGGTGTTGTACACTGATGTACCATTGGTGATCTCGGCTCCCACTGGCAGTGGAAAGACTGTTGTATTTGAACTGGCCATCATCCGACTACTTCAGCAATCCGGACAACAAATATCCTCCATTAAAATAGTCTATGGTCAGTTAGCAACGGTTTTTCCTTCATCACACACCATTGTTTATGTTGTATACTCAATGGTACTATTGTGGTACCATAGTGGCTCCAATGAAGGCCCTGTGTAGTGAGAGGTTTACTGACTGGCAGGCAAAGTTTGGACCACTCGGTCTCCGCTGCTGCGAACTAACTGGAGACAGTCAACTGGACGATTATTTTGAGCTGCAGAGTGCCCAGATTGTCATGACCACACCTGTCAGTTACATATACCAGAAAATATAACTCACACACAAACACACATGCACACTGTTCTTATACCCGATTTACCGGTGTCTCTCTCTTTTTTTCTCTTCCACATGAACACATGTTCTCTTACTCATTTTCACTGATGAATTGCCATGAACTCTTGTCCCTGTGACCTTTGTTCTCTTCCGGCAGGAAAAGTGGGACAGTATGACCAGGAGGTGGCGTGATCACAAGAGTCTGGTTCAGTTGGTCAGACTCTTCCTCATCGATGAGGTACACCAGCTAAATGATGAGGTGAGAGGGCCTACGGTGGAGGCTATCGTCAGTCGAATGAAAACCATCAGAGCTGCTGCAGACCACACTGGCAAAGAGCCTGGAGAAAGAGGAGGAGGAGGAGGAGGAGGAGGAGGAGGTGGAGGAGGAGTAACATCTGGACTTAGACTCATTGCAGTGTCGGCCACCATACCCAATATCTCAGATGTATGCATTTCTCTATAATACTAGTTTAAAGCTTTACACTGTGTAATACATTTTCATGCGTTACGTACTACATATGTTTGTTGCTTGAATACAAAGACAAACATTATATGTACATTCATTGATATCTCTCCTTCTCCATCTCTCTTTAGTTGTGTAGCTGGCTGGGATCAGAAGAAAACCCTGCTCTAGAATACAAGTAAACCCCTGTAATCAGTCTACTCACTATAATCTGTATTGTATTCTGTAAGGATTGATGAGTGTCATAGACCAGTTAGACTAAGGAAGGTGGTTCTGGGTTATCCAACCTCGAGCTCTGATTTCAAATTCAATCTCTCTCTGAACTATCGTCTCAGCAGTGTCATTCACACTTACAGTGACCAGAAACCTTGTCTAGTGGTAAGTATCCCAAGATCCTTTAGTCTCTTCCATCCATTATCTCCATGTCACTTCTCCCCACCTTTCAGTATCTCTATATAGTGCTAGCTTAATATTATACCTAGGAACTTTGTTAAAGTGAACACCATCGATACAAACTATATACATATACATACTCTTTTGGTATAAACTAAGTCCTTTTTATAAGCATACACTGTACTACAACTTTTAAATGAAACTCCCGGTATTCTTTTTTCCCTCTTTATTGCAGTTCTGTGCGACTCGTAAAGGGACGCAGCAGGCAGCTGCCACACTAGTGAAGGATGCCAGGTTCATAATGAACTCTGAACACAAGCAGAGGTTTGAGGAATTCGTTAGTTTTTGTTTCATCATGTTGTGTGTGCTATTACTACATTATATAGGTTGAATAGTTCAGCTACAGGTCTTAGAGATGGAAAACTAAGAGGTAAAGCATACAAACCTACTGCCTCCTGCTCCTCTTCCTCCTACTCTTCTTACTCCATCTCCTGTTCCTTCATCAGATCTGGTGCTGTGTGGTGTAGGCTACCATCATGCTGGAATGGACATATCTGATCGGAAGACGATAGAGGCAATGTTCACATCCGGCGACCTTCCTGTCCTCTGTTAGTCCTTCTCTCCCTCTCTTAAATTGCTCACTCAGTTTTGTCTTTCTCTATGTATACACAGTCTCTACCAGTACTCTAGCTATGGGGGTAAGTCACACACCACATACAGATTCATCCAAAACACTTCCTATCTCAAAACTTCTCTACAATAGATATTGCTATAATGCTATGTAATTATTAAACCATACATACAATTAAGGTCTCCAAGTCGTATATACTGATGTACTACTATAAAGTATGGTTGTTATAGAAATGGTTGTGTAGTGAGAGAGTTTTGTTTCTCTGAGTATAGGTGAACTTACCAGCACACCTGGTAGTGATAAAATCAACCAGTCACTATGTCCAGGGAATGTTCAAGGAGTACACGGAGTCTCAGATACTGCAGATGATCGGGAGAGCCGGCAGACCACAGGTATATTACATTTTACATGTAAAGCATATCTATAGCCAAACGGACATAATCTTTATAGCCAGTTTGATAGAATGATTTTTCCTTCTTTTAGTTTGACACTACTGCTACTGCGGTCATCATGACCAGCCATGCTAATAAGGTATAATACTGCTATAGAGAGTGTATATTAATACAATGAAAATATGTGAATTATTATAACTTTGTTCTTTAGTCAAAGTATGAGTCTTTACTAGGAGGAAAGCAACTCATTGAAAGCTGGTTAGACAATGTGATTCTGGTCATATGTATTATCTTGTCACCTCTCATTCCTGGCTAGTCTCCATCATAACCTGATTGAACATCTGAACGCAGAAATAGTCCTTCACACTATAACTGATGTCTCAATAGCTCTGGAGTGGCTCCACTCCACTTTCTTCTACATCAGAGTCAAACAGAACCCAAAATTTTATAGTCAGTCTGTCACTGCTCTTCACACTACTCCCCTCTTTATCTCTTCCTCTATTGTTCATTGCCTTCTCTCTCTTCTAATCCAGATCTATTAAACTGGAATATTATAGTATGGGAATTTCTTTTGTTCTCATGTAGATTTCCCTGAGCAGAAGGAGAAACTGGAGAGCAAGCTGCAGGGTACAACACCACACCCACCACACCATAAGCTTTATACCAGTACTGTACTTCTGCTGCCGTGAGGCTAGTTCCCCTCGGGTAACTTATATCAGCTTCATAGTAGTTTATAAGCAAACTCACTCATTTTTAACAACTCGTTTCCTGCCGTGAGGCTAGTTCGAACTTTATATCTGCTTTACGAGTTGTTTATAAATGCAAACTCACTCAACGAGTACAACTCTTGGTTTCCTCATGTAGAGCTATTGGTAAAGGATTTGAATCTCTTAGCCAAACACTCTCTCATATCAATGGAAGATGGCTTTCTTCTTCAACCCACTGGTATGTGGCATAATAGACCATAGAAAAAGAGTATGGTATTCTCAGTGGAGTAAAGTGTGCATGTATTTTGATGGATGGGAAGGTAGGGTGGCCGAGCGGTCTAAGGCGCTGGTTTAAGGCACCAGTCATTTCGATGGCGTGGGTTCGAATCCCACCCCTGCCAGCTGTCTTTTACTTTTGTTTCGTCTTGCATTAATTTTTCTGCAATGATTGTTGTGTAGAGACAGGAAGGTTAATGGCTCGCTACTGTGTGGCCTTCAAGAGCATGCAGAGATTCCTGGGCCTCACTGGAGGAGAGGAGCTGCAGGAGCTAGTGGGTGTGGTCTCACAGTGTCAGGAATTTGCCAACATCCATTTGCGAGTGACAGAGAAGAGAGTGCTCAATACTCTAAATAAAGACAAGAACAGACAGACCATTAGGTTCGACCCCTGAGCTATTAGGTAATTTTAGGAACTACTGATAATACAGGTTTCCGATGGAAGGAAAGATCAAATCAAAAGACATGAAAATCAATTGGTACTCTGAATTCTCTAAATGAATTCTCACTAATATTTCACTCTCTGTTATTTCCCAGTCTGATGCAGGCCACTCTGGGCAGTCTACCAATACAAGAGTTCTCACTAAACCAGGACACTCAAAAGATATTCAGATCTGCCTCACGACTATCAAAATGTCAGTTACAGCTCAATATTTCTCTACATCACTACATACATGTACATAACACTACGCTTACCAGGTCTGTTGGAGCTTAGAATGTTGGGTGATGGATTTCAGGCTCTCCTCAACTCTGTCATCTTCCACAAGTGCATACAGGCCAGGTCATACATACTGCTGGGCTGTATACATACTAATACACATCACCAATAGTTTATATCCTTCTCATTGTATGCTTACGAAATTTAAAAACCTGGTGCTTATACGTGTATACACCATTTATGAAATATTGTATTTGCCTCAGATTGTGGGAGAATTCGAAACACATAGCAAGACAACTGGACAAAATAGGTATACACAGCAAGAATAGTCCTATATAGTATAGAGTGTGTCGTATGTGTCTGATGTGTGTGTGTGCTTCACTGACAGGGGTGACCATTAGTACAACACTGGTGAACGCAGGCCTCACCACGTTTGACAAGATTCATTCCATTAACCCACGAGAACTGGAACTGGTAAATAACACCCTCTCAACATCACTCTGAATATTTCATTTATCATTTGTTTGTATACATAGATTGTTAATCGCCATCCTCCATTTGGGACTCAGGTGAACTGTTTCATTGGTTTTTCTACCTCATTTTATATATGACCCAATATTCTCTATGTGTGGTGGTACTATTAGGTACGAGATGCAGTGGCTAAATTACCAAAGTATGCCATCTCACTGGAGCAGGTTCAGTCCATATTCGAGGCTCTTCAAATAATTCATTATCCCTCTCATTTTCTCTTTCATTAGTCAGGGGTTCATACCAATCACCAGGCTGATCTAGTAGTGACAGTATCTCTCTCAAACCACTCCCTTCTCTCCAATACCTCCTCATCCACCTCCTCCTCCTCTTCTTCATCATCATCTGGAGGGCCTACTCTCAGTCCAGGCCACACCTCCATGCTCCTAGTTGGCAGCGGAGACAATCACATCATCTGCAAACAGAGAATCAGGCAAGAAAACCAAACCTCTTCTCCTTCTCTCTCTCTTTCATCTAACACTTTATTTCACTCTCTCCTGATATCATATTTAATTCTCAATATTATTTCTACAGAGACTCTCAGTTATTGGGAAGTGGCCAGTTCTCAAGGAAACTAACAGTACACAGAATACCAGAATCTGATGAAATCAGAGTCCATTATATCAGTTTGGAGTATGGTAAATGTAATAATATAGTCAATGGGTATAGATAATACTGAGGTGATTGATGTTATACAATACAGTTGGACTAGATGTTCACGAGGTGTTCACTCCTCACTACACTGGACCAAAACCTCTTCCAACTAGAGCCAATGAAAATGACCACTCATTTGCTGGAAACCACGGGAACATTCCTCAATCATCATTCAGTATATTACACCCTTATTCAAGTCATTGTGTGATGTATTGTATTGATATATGTTTTCAGTGAAGGAGGCAGGTAGTGTAGGAGGAGGAGGAGGAATAGGAGGAAGAGGTCCCACACAGGGTCAGAGAAGACAGTGTAATCATTGCTGCATCAACAAAGCTGTGTATCCCTCTACCAGCTATTCTCAGTCCTTTTATATAAGTTCCTGACCTCTACCTCCATCCATCAGCACATTACTCAAACTACTCTATGTTTAGGGAGCGTATAATTTTATATTGGTGTTTTTAAAGCCTGATTTCTTTGACTGGCCATACATTATCAGATGTGGTCATGATTGCTGTAGAAATGGACTGGCAATAAGGAAGGTAAACCCCTAAAGCTGTGTGTAATATGTACACTGCTATATACCAACAGCCAATGAGACCAAGAACAAATACTACTACACCATCAATGAGTTCAAAGCCACACCCACCAGTTAATCAACCCGGCTCCACTCCTCCTTCTGGTGGTGTGATAAAGAGAAAGAGAGGAATGGAGTCATTTCTAGATCATCTTCATTCCAGAGGAAGCTCCCTGCCCAATACACCAGCTCTCAAGAGAATCAAGGTATATGTATATGCTTGGAATACTCATGCGTATCAGTGCCTCACGCCGTCGAGAGAATGTGGAACCCTCTCGCCATGCATTACAGAACTATACCTCCATACATATATAGAGAATGTGGAACCCTCTCGCCATACATTAG
>JAODVQ020536192.1:0-22991 GCA_025400075.2 Phenganax stokvisi
CATCCTTGGCACATTGCGATGCCGCCGGGAGGGGGCGTCCACTCCATCAGGTTAGTAGCTAACCTGTACTAAGAGCACGACGGCCTGCAAAGGGAGTAAACTGCGCCGGTTCACCCCCCGGGCCGCCGGTCCCAGTAGTCGTCCGCCCGCACATCCGTCCGCGTGATGTCGTCGTTCGTCCACGGCCGGGGCCCGTAATCGCGCTCGATCGGCCACGTCTGCCGCAGCGTCCTCGCGTCGAACAGGTTGCCGCCCACCAAAACCAGACTCACCTCGGACGACAGGCGGATGTCCTCGAGCGGATTGTTGTCCAACACGGCCAGGTCGGCGAGCTTGCCGACCTCGATCGAGCCGATGTCCTGCTCCAGGCCGATGAAGCGCGCGGCGCTGATGGTTCCGGTTTTCAGGGTCTCTAGCGGGGTCATGGCCTCGCCGAGCGCCCACATCTCCCAGTGCGCGCCCAGGCCGTCGACTTCACCGTGCGCGCCGACCGCGACGTGACCGCCCGCGCGGGCGATGTCGGCCGCCCCTTCGGCGATCAGCGGGAAGATGTACTCGCGTGCGGGCTTCTTCACGAAGCTGCGGCGCACCGCGATCTCCTGCCATGGCGACCAGGCCAGTTGCAGCGGATCGAGCCACAGGTCGCGCTCGCCCAGCCAGAACTCCAGCGCGACGCCCTTCGGGTAGTCGGTCAGGGTGATCTGCGGCGAGTAGGTCGCGCCGGCCTGTCCCATGAAGGTCGTCACGTCGCGATACGTGGGCACGTTCTGGATGGGGTGCTCCCAGCCGGTGTGGCCGCCCATGACGAGACCCAGCAGGTAGATGAAATCGCCGTTCTCGGCGGTCAGGGTGACGCCGCGCTCGCGCGACGCCTGCGCGAGCATCTGCCGCTGTACACGGGTGCACTGCTTGTAGTCCTTGAGCGACAGCGCGCCCTGGTCCGCAAGGCGGTTGACGTGGCCCAGCGCGTCGTCGTAGGACCGGATCTCGCGGACGGGTCCGTGCGGGGGGCAGACCAGGGTCTGACCGGTCGAGTACGTGCGCGGGCCGATCACGCGGCCGGCCTCGTGCATCTCCGCGATCACGAACGAGGGGTCGGGCTGGGCGGAGGGGTCGTGGGTGGTCGTGACACCGTACACCAGATAGCGTGCGGATTCGTGGCGGCGCTGGGGCGGGATGAAGGAGCTGCCCGCGAAGGTCAGGTGGTGGGCGTGCACGTCGAGGAGGCCGGGGATGATCGTCTTGCCGGAGACGTCGACCACGCGATCCGCGCCCGTAGTGTCGCAGTCGCCGACGCACGCAATGCGGCTGCCGTCGATGACGATCGTGCCGCGCTCGATGACGTCGGGCAGGGAGGGGGCGGGGGTTGCGCGCGACGAGGCGGCCGCCGAAGCCGCCATCGTGACGATCCGCCCGCCCTCCAGCGCCAGCGTGCCGGTCGGGCGGGGCCGGGGGATGCGCAGGCCCAGGTCACGGATGCTCGATGAGACTTCGCCGCCGTCGATGGTCACGGTGGCGTGGCGGGCCGCGGAGGCGTACTCGAGGGTGCGGCTGTCCCGCCAATGCGGATAGATGCCGCCCTCGTGGAGTCGGGTGACGCCCGGGCCGGCGGCATCGATGGTGAGCGGGCCGGACGCGGTCAGGCCGGGCGGGGCCGGGGCCACGTGCATGGCCTGCAACTGCCGGAAGGCGACATGGCGGCCGTCCGGTGACAGCGCGGCCTGCTCGGTTCCGGGTGGGAGCCGGAGGTGAACCCGCTGGTCGCCGCCGTCGGGCGCAAGGGACAGGATCGCGGGCGCGCCGCCGTCGCTGCCGGTGAAGTACAGGCGGCCGTCGTCGCCGATCGCGATGTCGCGCTGGGGGCCGGTGGGGGTGAGTTCGCGCGCCGGCCCACCATCGGCCGGGACCTCGACGAGCTGCCAGCCGCGCCCGCCGAAGGTCACCCAGTTGAGCGCGGGGTCCCAGCGGTTGACGACCAGCGCACCATCGTCGGGCCGCCAGGCGAGGTGGGCGTAGCGGCCGGGCGTGGTGGTGAGGCGGACGGGGGTGCCGCCGCGCGCGGGGACCTTCCACACATGACCGCCGTGCACGTCGTCCCAGGACGTGTAGGCGACCCAGCGTCCGTCGTGGGACCAGGCCGGGCCGGTCTCCAAGGGCTGATCGGAGGGATGCGGGTCGGCCATCGGGGCCGGGCCCGGGAGGGTCGTGCTTCCATCCGACCCCGCGGCGGTCAGGTAGCCGCCGGCGTCGGTGAGGCGGCGGGGACCGCCTTCGCCGCCCTCTTCAATCCACAGCCAACCGGCGGCCTCGAAAACGACATGCCGACCATCGGGCGAGGTCACCGGCGTGCGGGCGAAGCGCACCGCGAAGTCGTCGTCGGCGATCCGGCGCGAGGCGCGCGCCATTTCGGAGATGCTGCGCTGGACGCGGGCGCGGAAGGGGATCGTTTCGACGTTGCCCTCGAGGTCGACGCGGCGGATGCGGCCGCCCTGGGTGATCACGAGCGAGCGGCCGTCGGGGGCCCAGCTGTAGCCGGGCAGGACGCCGATGTTCCAGCTCGGGTGATGATCGGTCGCGGCGGGCGTGATCGGGTCCATCAGGATGCGCTCGTCGCCGGTTTCGAGGTCGCGGATCCAGAGCGCGGTGCGGCCCATGTACTCGTGGCCGCGGTACGACATGACGCCGCCCGGGAGCTTGCGGGCGAAGGTCAGCCAGCGGCCGTCGGGCGAGACTTCGGCGCCGACCTCGCCGAGGCGCAGCGGGTACGCGGGGCGCCCGCAGCAGTGGAGGTAGCGGCCGGTGGATTCGGTCACGTCGTCGATGGTGCCGGTGGCGAGGTCGAGGCGGCGGATGCGGCGCTCCTCGCCGGTGAAGATCGCGGAGCCGAAGAAGAGGGTGCGGCCGTCGGGGGTGAACGACGGATTCTGCGCGCGGTCGGCCCCGTCCCAGAAGCCCGAGCGGGCCGGAGCCGTGGCGCCCGAAGCGCCGAGGACGACCAGGTCGGTCGGCGGCCCGCCCTCTGCGGGGAAGATCGAGATCACGTCGGTGGTGCGGTAGAATCCGACCGGCCCCTTCAGCTTGCGGGTGACCGCGATCTGGCGGCCGTCGGGCGTCCACTCCGGCTCCTGCAGGCGGTACTCGACGCTGAGATGAATGGCCCGCGGGTTGGAGCCGTCGGCGTCCATGACCCAGAGGTTGTCCTGCCCCCCGCGGTCCGAGACGAACGCGATGCGCGTGCCGTCCGGCGAGTACGTCGGGTGGTAGTTGACCGCGATCCCGCTGTTCTGCGTGAGCGATTCGGCGTCGCCGCCCCCGGCCGGGATTCGGTAGATGTGCCCCAGCAGGTCGAAGACGATCCAGCGCCCGTCGGGACTGATATCGAGCGACATCCACGTGCCCTGATCGGTCGTGAAGTCGATCTCGCGGGGTGTGCCGCGGGCCAGCGTGGCGTCCCACTCGGCGACGCTCTGGGCGTGGGCGGAGTTAGGGGTGACGAGGAGGGTGGCGGTGAGGCTAAGGCACGCTGACGTCGAGAACTTTGGTCGAGACCACATGGTTCATTAGCTCCGCGGTGTCGAAGTAGGTCGGCTTGAGGCGCCGCTCGCTGGTGAGACGGGCCTGGTCGACGTAATAGGGCGAGTCGGGGTTTTCGCTCTGGCCGTAGTTGTGGAGCGTGTACGACCGGATGGGATCGGTGAACTGCACGAGGCGCAGCAGCCGCGAGCCGATCTCGACGTGGCGCAGGCCCAGCGAGTCGGGCGGACTGAAGGTGCTCATGGCGCGCAGCGTGAAGATGCAGGAGAGGTCGAGCGCGCAGCCCACCCCGCCGCCGGCGGGCGGCACGATCGAGAGGCCGCCGAGGGGCCAGGTGCGGCCGCCGCGGCCGATGCGGAAGACGTCGCCGAGCGTGCGGTCGATCGAGCCGTAGGTGTCGAGCATGAAGGCGGCGGTGGCGTCGAGGGCGTCGAGGAGGTGCGGGAGGAGCGCCGCCGGGAGGTCGTCCTTTTCCCAGAGCGGGTCGGTCAGGGCCGCGCGGGCGGCGGCGTCGAGGTCGGGGAGGGCGAAGATCTGTTCGCGCCAGACCAGGTAGGCGTGGGCGGCCCGGGACTCCTGGCGGGCGTGGCCGTCGAAGCCGAGGATGCGGGCCGCGAGGGTGCGGAACCGGGGCGCGGCGGCGCGGACGCGGTCGAGGTCGGCGTTGAGGGCCCGCCGTAGCGCTTCCTGCCAGGCGGCTGTGCCCACCCACATCTCGTCGAGGGACAGTTCGACAGCGTCCTCGAAGGTGAAGTCCCACGCGCCCGAGAGGACTTCGACGGCGCGCACGCCGCGCGTGTTCCGGCGGCCCGGCGTGTCGTTGTAAATGTACGACGGGTAGCGGTCGGCGGTGAGCGGGCTGTCCTCGAGCATCACGTCGGGCGCGATGTTGTTGTTCTGCATGTAGCCCGCGGCGGGGGTCTCGAGCTGGACAAGATCCTCCAGAGGGTGGATCCCCAGCCACGCGGTTGCCGAGGTGTTGCCGGGCACGGGCCGGTTCCAGTCGTGGCCGTCGGGACGCATCGGGGTGCGGCCCGCACGGACGTACCAGGAGTCGCCGTGGCGGTCGCCGAACATGAGGTTCTGCGGGAACATGCCCAGCCGGCGCATGGCCTGCTTCACCTCGGCGATGTTGGTCGCGTGGTTGATCTCGTAGACCTCCTGATCGAAGTCGCCGGCGGTGTGCATGTACGACGTGCTCACCACGTAGGCCTTGCCGTCCTGCCGCGCGACCACGGGGGACAGGACATCGTTGTGGCGGGTGTAGGCGAAGGTGCGCGTGACCGGGTCGCCGCCCCGCACCTGGATTGTCACGTCGTGCGTCTCCATTCGGCGCCACTCGCCGTCGTAGCGGTAGCGCAGCGAGTCGGCGGGATCGACCTCGACCTCGTAGCAGTCGGCGACGTCGGGCGCGCCGGTGGTCATGCCCCAGGCCAGGTCGTGGGTGTGCGTGAGGATCAGCAGGGGACCGAGCGAATAGGCCGCCGTGTGGAGGTCACCCGCGTGCATGCGTGATTCATAGGTGAAGGCGCCGTCGATTCCCCCGTGCGGGTCGCTGAGCACGATCATGGCGTTGGCACGGGTGCGCCAGGGAGCCAGGATCCATTCGTTGGACGCGTTCCGGTCCGCTCGGGCGAGGGCATCGCGGTCAACGGCCGCCAACTGGACGCCGCCGCGCGCGCAATCCTGCAGACCCTGTCCGGCCTGGTAGCCGGGCCAGAGCACGAAGCGCGACAGCACCACCGGGTCCCAGGGCTCGAGGTCGGGCGCCCAGTCCGGGGTGTCGTCCGGGTGCTCGCCCATCCAGGCTTCCATGCCCGCGATGTAGTGGGTGTAGTTCTGTTGCAGCTGCGGACTCAGTCGCCCAAACCCGGCTTGCGCCTCCTCGACGTGTCGCCACATGCGCGACTGCATGTCCGTGGGGACCGCGTTCGCGGTGGGCGGGCCGCCGAAGCCCGAGGTCGTTCCGTCGCCGAATGCCGCCGCAAGCTCGCCGCGCCCGGCGAGGAACATGTTCAGGATAAACTCAAGTTGATCTTCGGCCTGGGCGTACCCGAGACCGTAGAATCCGGCCTCCTCGGTGTCGGCGATGATGTGGGGGACGCCCCAGGGGTCGCGGTGGATGGTGACCTGGGCTGTGACCGTGGGTGCGCCTGTCGCGGCCACCGCCAGGAGGACCGCGCCGAACGTGAACGTGCGGGTGAAGTTCATGGGAGTCGCTCCTCGCTACCGCGGAAACCGGATCAGCTGATCCCGCATCGGCGTCTCGCCTCGCCGCGTCTCGGGCTCGTGCATCGCGCATGGCCCGGCTGGTCCCTGGCGGCAGAAGCCCAGCAGGTCGAAGGCGTCGTGCACGAACGGCAACCCTTCCGCGCCGAGCGGCACGTTCTCGTCGGTGATGTGGAAGTGCAGGTGCGGGCCTCCCGAGTTGCCGGAGTTGCCGATCTGGCCGAGCACCTGACCGCGCCGCACCCGCTGGCCGACCTCGACCGGCACGCTCCCGGGCAGAAGGTGGGCGTACAGCGCGTAGCGGCCCTCGCCGATGTCCAGAATGACGTGGTTGCCGATGGCGGTGGACAGGTTGAAGTCAGCGGGGCGCGAGGTCTCTCCGGGACGGTTCTCGGGGATGCCGTCGAGCACGGAGGAGATCACCCCGTCGGCCACGGCGATCACCTCCGCGCCGTAGCCCGGATAGGTGTCGTTGTCGCCACCCTCGACCGGGCTGGCGCGACCCTCGGCGTCGACCAGCATGTAGTCGATCGCGTACCTCTGCGCGAACGCCGAGCGCCCGAAGAGCTGGAGCGGCATGCGGCGGTGCCCGGAGTCGTTGGAGGGACCGTTGAACACCGCCCACGGTCCGCCCCGGAGCGGCGGCCCGATCTCGATCACGGAGCCCTCGTGGATCGGCGTCTCCAGGGCCACGTAGTCGGCCTCGGTGGAGTCGCCCGCGGGAAGGTCGAACCACACGCGGTGGAAGAACTGCCGCGGGGTGGCGACCGATGCCGGCAGGGGCAGCATGACGTACACCACGCCGTGCGAACGGGGCTCGATGGTTCGCTGCACGACCGGATCGTCCTCCTGCAGGAACGGCGGGAGCATGTTCGCGCCCAGCTCCTCGCCCGAGTACTCCAGCAGGCGCTCTCCCTCTGCCGATTCGGCGAAGACCTCGACGCGGCTCACCTGCGCCGGGGCGGGCAGGAAGCTCGTGATCAGGAGTTCGTAGACGAAGTAGCGGGTGTCTCCGGAGACGAGCGGACCGGGCGGGACAGGGACGCGGATCTCGAAGGGCGGGGGGAATGGGCGGAGGGATTGGGCTGCCGCGGGGGCCGGGGGAAATGCGAGCGACGCGGAGGCCACGAGAAGCGCGGTGGCCGCGCGGGACGCTGCGCATACCGCAGGCGCAATTGCATGGCCGAGCGCGAAGCGAAGGCGCGCGGGGAACGGTCCGGGGGAACCGCGGCGCACTCTCACTCCTCCGACTCCGGGGCCGGGAAGTAGTAGGTCATGTTGTCGAAGTCGATCGTCCAGGAGCCGAGGGGCCAGAGGTACTGGTGGGACA
Source organism: Phenganax stokvisi (assembly GCA_025400075.2). Lineage (NCBI taxonomy): Eukaryota > Metazoa > Cnidaria > Anthozoa > Malacalcyonacea > Clavulariidae > Phenganax > Phenganax stokvisi. Next base: position 7,094 of record JAODVQ020536192.1, read on the forward strand.
TGAGAGCGTCGGCCATGAAGCCGGCCTGCCAGAAGAAGTCCTGCTCGACGAAGACGTTGCCCAGGGCTTGCGTGGCGCCTTTCACCAGACCGTTGAGGCCGTGGGACTCGACGGTGGTCCAGTAGTAGGGTTGGCCTTCGATGTCGTTGGTCTCGAGGCCGAGGAGTTCGACCGTTTCGTCGACCACGATCATGGGCATGCTCATGGCGAGCCCGGAGTCCATGAAGTAGTTGATCTCGTGGCCGTTCAGGTCGCCCTTCGCGAACATGAGGTGCGTGGTGGTCATGAAGAAGGGCGCCTCGAGGGGCGGGTTGGCAACGTTTGCCATGACCTCGGCAAGGGCTCCGGGGGTGCGTTCGCGCAGCGTAATGCGGCGGTTGTCGTAGTCCACGGTGCTCAGGAACTGCTTGAGCAGCTGGGTGGTGAGGACGCCGTCGCTGGTCTGGCCGATCTCCTTCCAGGTGGCGCCGACGACGGGCACGTTGGTGAGGGTGACGTCGCCCATGGTGACCGTTTCGGCGACTCCGAGGGGCTCTTCGACCGTTGCGCCGCCCGTGTAGGCGTAGCGGGCCTCGCGGTTGGTGAGGGTGGTGAGGCCGAGGCTCTCGTAGATGCCCTTGTCGAGGTAGAGGCGGTCGCCGCCGGTGTCGAGGATGAGCGAGACGGTCTGGCCGTTGACTTCCAGGTCGACGATGGGAAGGGCGCCTGGCTGCGTGATGTCGTTGGTCATCGGGAGGTGTGAGATGCGTTCGTCGGTGGTCCATTCGACGCCGTAGGGTTCGCCCTCGAAGGCCTGCATGTAGGTGAGGAGGCTGGACGCGCCCTCATTGTCCTCGGGCGCCGGGAGCTCGGTCGCCCTGGCGAACTGGTTGGTCTGGTACCAGGTGAGGGTCAGGCCCCGCGTCGCGTCATCGTGGCCTTCGGAGCCGGCTTCGGTGAGCTCCATCAGCCTGTCGTACAGGGTCTCGGCGCGGGTGTAGTCGCCGAGCAGGTAGGCCAGGCGGGCGGCGAGCTGCAGGTCGTCGACGTTCCACGAGGAGGGATCGGCGAGGGGCGCGATGACCTCGTCGGCCTCCCACATGTTGCCGAGCTTGAAGAGGATGTCGGCGTAGGCCCAGCGCGCGTCTTCGTCGTCCGGGGCGGCGGCGACGGCGTCCGCGCGGGCGGGGAGGGCAGCTTCGACGTCGGATCGGAGGCGGAAGTCCGCCTCTTCAGTGGCGGCTTGCCTGTAGGCGGGCTCGCCGGGGGTGTCGGGCTGGCAGGCTCCGATGGCGAGGGTGAGTGGGGATATTGCGAGGGTTATCGTGGCGAGCCTTGGCATACGAATCATTGAGTTGCTCCTTTCGGGTGTGCGCCCCAAGAATGCCCGTAGCGCACCGCTTTCCGAAAGAGGCTGGAACATGCGACGACACGGCTCGGGCGACTTGCCTACTCATATACTCATATACTCACTCACCCTCCTCGCGCCCGCCCCCGCCCTGGCCCAGGAAGAGGTCATGACGCGGTACGGCTACGAGGACCGCGCCGACCTCGACCTCGCGGCCATCTTCGAGCCCAAGTGGGACGTCATGGTGCCCATGCGCGATGGCGTGCGGCTGCACACCGAGATCTACATTCCGCGGGGCCAGACCGAGCCGCTCCCGATCATGCTGGAGCGCACGCCCTACTACGCCAACCCGCAGGAGCAGGAGTACTCGATCCGGCTCGACTGGTACGAGGAGTTCTTCGACGAGGGGTACATCTTCGTGCTGCAGGATCTGCGCGGGCGCTACGAGTCCGAGGGCGAGTTCGTCACGCTGCGCCCCAACCGCAAGCCAGGCGACGTCGACGGCACCGACGAGTCCACCGACTTCTACGACACGATCGAGTGGCTGGTGAACAACGTGCCCGGCAACAACGGCCGCGTCGGCACGTGGGGCATCTCGTACGGCGGTTTCCTGGCCACCCGCGCGATGGTCGACCCCCACCCCGCGCTGGCCGCGGTCTCACCGCAGGCGACGTGCGCCGACATGTTCATTGGCGACGACTTCCACCACAACGGCGCCTTCCGGTTCAGCTACGCGTACGAGGCGGCCGTGCGGTTCGAGATGCCCCCGGAGCTGTGGCCCCCCGAGGGCGCCTGGGACAAGTACACGCGCTACCTGGAGATGGGCCCGCTGTCCCGGGTCACCGAGATGCTCGAAGGCAATTCGCGCATGTGGAACGACTACGTGGCGCATCCCAACCTGGACGAGTACTGGGAGACCGAGATGTGCGGCGTCTTCCCCTACCTGCAGGGCATGACCGTGCCCGCGCTTCATGTCACCGGCTGGTGGGACGCCGAGGACTTCTACGGCCCCATCGAGGTCTACAAGCAGCTCGAGGAGGACGACGACGACAACGAGAACTTCCTCGTGCTCGGCCCCTGGCGGCACGGCGGCTGGACCTTCGAGGAGGTCGGCCGGCAGGTGCTCGACTTCGACCTGGAGAGCGAGACCGCCCGCCAATTCCGCGACGACATCCACGCCCCGTGGTTCGCCTACTGGCTGAAGGACAAGGGCTCGCTGCCCGCCGCCGAGGCGATCACCTTCCAGACCGGCTCCAACGAGTGGAAGCACTACGACAGCTGGCCCGCCGAGGGCATGGTGCCGAGGAACGTCTACCTGCGCGCCGACGGCGTCGTCTCGTTCGACCCGCCGCCGGCCACGGAGGGCGACGACACCGCCTACGACGAGTACGTCTCCGACCCCGACAACCCGGTCCCGTTCCAGTATCGGCCGATCCACTACGACCGCTGGCACTACTGGCAAGCCGAGGACCAGCGGTTCGTCGACGGCCGGCCCGACGTGCTGACCTGGGAGTCGGAGCCGCTCGAGGAGGGATTCGCGATCACCGGCGACATTGTGGCCCACCTCTACGCCTCGACCAGCGGCAGCGGGGCCGACTGGATCGTGAAGCTGATCGACGTCTACCCCGACGATCACCCCAATCCCGCGCTACAGGGCTACCAGTACATGGTCGCCGGCGAGGTCTTCCGCGCCCGCTTCCGCAACAGCTTCCGCGTGCCCGAGCCGGTCGTGCCGGATGAGGTCATCCCGTACACGATCAGCCTGCGCGACCGCGACCACCGCTTCCAGGAGGGTCATCGGATCATGGTGCAGGTCCAGAGCACGTGGTTCCCCGTGATCGACCGCAATCCGCAGACCTGGGTGCCGAACATCTTCGAAGCGGTGGAGGAGGATTTCGCGAAGGCGACGAAGAGGGTGTATCGGTCGGGGGCGCATCCCACGCACATCACGCTCTTGGTGAATCCGAGGGGTTAAGGGGGGAGGGGGGGTAAGGGTCGCGGACTCCGGCGCAGACCGGCGACGGCGGGGCGGCGCCGGTGGGGGGTCTGGCACGTGGTGGGAGCCCAGCGGTGCCGCCCCGAGTGGCGGGCGCGGCGGGCGATGCAGAAGGCTGTCGTCCCCTACCTGGCCACTGACCCTTCCGACTCAATCGTGCCGACTTCCTGAAACTGAAAGTACGTCGCGAAATCGAAGGGCCGGCCGCTCGTTACTTCGGATACCGGCACGATCACCCGAAAGTCCTCTCGTGTGGACGGCCCCTCCGTATCGTGGGCCTGGAAGATCACCGCCGCGTAGTTCGTGGTGAAACGGAGTCTGTGATTCTCCTTGGTCCTGAAGCCGCTGGCCAAGGGCAGCATCTCGATGAACTTTCTCTCGGGCTCGGCCACGCCAGCGTTCAGGATCCATCCAACGTAAACCTTCCCTGACTGGAGGGTGAGCTCGACGAGTGAGTCGGATTCCATGGACTCGACGAACAGTAGTTCCATGGAGTTCTGACCCTTGTGAACAGCTCGCATGGCCCCCCTGGACCTGGAATACACGCGATTGACCAGGAATGCGGTTGTCGGTCCGAGGACGAAGGCGAGGACTACGGTACCGATGTAGGGAAACGGGGCTATCTCAGTCCAATAGTCGACCCCCGGCCAAGGGCTTTGAATCCAGCCGGCCAAGAGGTCAATGAGCACCCGGGCCAGCGCCACGAGGACGAAGCCGACAGCCGCAGACCGAAACACCAGTCGGTGACCGCTCTCACGACGGACGGCAAACTGCGTATAGTGACACCGCGTCACGAACAGATAGCCGCCTACCAGCGGCACGAAAAGAAGGCCGAATCCCATCGGGTCTCAGAAGACTAGGCGGCAGACGATGGAGACCGCCTTCGCGTGCGGCTCAGCTGTCCGGCGCCTCGCTCCGCCACACCTTCAGCCTGGTGGCGACCTCGGCGATTAGCTTCTGAGCCCTCTCAGTCTCCAGGATCTCACGAGCATCGACCGAATGGCCGCCGGTTTCGGTGTGGTGAATGGTCCGTTTCGGCTCGCTTCGCTCGTTTCGGGCTTTCTTCACCGGCGTTGCTCCTTCAGTGGAGGTGGTCCAAGCGCGGAGGACGCTGAAAAGAAGGGCAAGCCGCCCGCGGCCACTCGCCCCCCGCGGGGCGGTTCGGGGCCCGTCAGAGGCTCGCATCGTCTTGGTATTGGAAGACAAAACGAAACTCTGTGGGCGTTACCATGGCTGAATCGGCCAATCTCCGTGGTCCAGGCTCCAAGAAGCCTTCCTCTGGGGGGGAGGCATGGCAGAACACTACGGCGCAAGCCATCGTTCTCGCAATCAGTGGGCTGGTGAGGATCCTTGTTCCCAGGGCCATACACGGACAGGTCGCTCAGCCAGTTCCCTGAACCTGCACAGCGGCGTGGCATCGTCCCCAACACGCTCCGCAGCCAGTCGTCTGATCAAGATGATCGGGCTCCTCCGGTACCTTTCCTTCCTCTGTTCGAACGACCGGTGCTCACTGCCCCCGTCTTGTCCGCACTACCCCGGCCGCACCCGCACCACGACTCCGCCGCAGCAGCACGTAGAACGCCCCTTTGCCCCCATGCTTGCGCTGCGCAGGCACGCACGCCAGTACAAGCGGGCGGGTTGCGGGCACGTTCAGCCACCCTTCGAGTTCCCCGCGCAGCACGCCCCGTGCCTCGGCCAACGGATCGCGCCTTCCCTGCCCGGTAATGACGAGGACGCAGCGGAGGCCCCGCCGGGCGGACTGGGCCAGAAACGCTGCCACTTTGCCCGCAGCCTCTCTGCGTAGGAATCCGTGCAGGTCCAGTTGGGCCTCGATCGCAATGTCGCCGCCACGCAGCAGGTCGGCCTGGCGTCGTTTGAGCCCGGCGACCGAGCCGATTTCGATACGGGAGCCTCTCGATGCGGAACCTGCCTCCGCTACCCGTTTTCCGCGGGTCGGGCGCTCGCGGGCCACTGCGCCGCGACGTGTCTTCAAGACCGCTTCCTCGACCAGGCGACGACGCCCCGGAAGACGAGTTACCCCAGCCATCCGCTCCTCGAAATCGTCCTGTCCCGTCTCGTCCCGGTCGTCCGTCCGAGTCTGGGAAACGCGGTTTCGCATGGTGCTCAAACCATCCTGATGGTTACGGGCCTGCTTTCGCGGTGTCATGCAATGTAGTGCTTGACGGCATCGTCGTACCGCGTCTACAGTTGCTCTGAGAAACCCGACATGAGTGGAATGAAGCGACTGACCGGACCGCCCAAGCTTTGGGAGATACTGGCCACGCCACCGCAACGATCCTCACGATCGTGATCGCGGCCGTGTCAGCGACGTGGGCCTACGGGCGGTCCATCTCCGACACCCAACTCAGGATTTCGGAGGTCGAACTCAAGGTTTCCGAAGTCGAGCTCCGGTTGTCGACGGCGATCAAGGACGGGGAGATCCGGACCCTCGAGATGCTGGCCGAGATGCGAAAGGACAATCAGTCGGCCCACGACCGCATCGAGGCGCTCATCACCGATCTGCGGGTCGATTTTGCCGAGTTCGCGGCATCCCGGCCCGGTGCCCGCTCCGGGATGTTGGATGGGGCCTGGTAACTCGGCGCCCGATTTCATGACCTGAGGGCTTCCCACAGACCGCGCGGCGATACGATTCGGATCGGGATGTCTTCGTCGATCTCAAGAAGGTCCCGGTCGCCGGTCACGAGCATGTCCGCCTCGCCTGCAATCGCCTGTTCCAGCACGGCGACATCGTCGGGATCGCGCACTTCGATCCCGAGAGCCGGTGCCCGCTCGATCACGAGGCCCTGCCGACGGAGGAACGCTTCCGCCGATTCCACGGTCGCAACCGGTACGTCCAGCTTGGCACGAAGCACACGGCGGAATTCACCGAGTACCGTCTCGCTCACGATCAGTGTGTGCTCCGCCACGACGACCTGCAGCACGTCGGCACAGATGCCTCTGGTAGCCAGGGCACTGACCAGGACATTCGTGTCGAGGAAGACCCTCAAGAGATATCGCGGAAGACGTCTTCGTCGGTCAGATAGCCACGGGCCTCCGCGAACGGCACGATGCGTCGGCGCAGTTCCGCAAGCTGATCGAGGGCGAGCTGCCGCTCCAGCGCGTCGCGTACAACCGCGCTTCTGCTCCTGCCGCTGCGCCTTGCGGCCCGATCCAGGCGACGCGCGAGCGCTGCGTCGATCCTGAGCGTCACGGTCCGGGTCTTCATGTCATACATTGTAACACACCATTGAGCAACGCGTCGAGGCTGCCTATTGTGCCGCCAAATGCCCGCCGGCACACGCTCCCCAAAGGAGGCACATCATGTCAGGGACTGATCATCGTTCCGCGCTTCGCTCGCGCGTGTCCGTACTGGCGCGCGGACTCGCCGCAGTGATGCTCGCGGCCGTCTGCGCCGCGATCCTCACCGTGCCGACCGCTCCGGCCGCGCCCGCATCCGCCCAGACCGCCGAGATCAGGCGCATGTTCGACGTCCGCACGCCCATGCGCGACGGCGTCGAACTGTCGGCCGACGTCTGGATGCCGGCCGAAGGCGGTCCGTTCCCGACCCTCATCATCCGCACGCCGTACCTGAAGACGATGGTCATGGGCGACTTTAGCCTGGCCGGCTGGGCGACCTACTTCGCGGAGCGCGGCTACGCCGTGGCCATTCAGGACACGCGCGGCCGGGGCGACTCCGACGGGGAGTTCGACTTCTTCTTCCAGGAGGGCGAGGACGGATACGACACGATCGAGTGGATGGCCGCACAGCCCTGGTCCAACGGCGACGTGTGCACCGCCGGCGTGTCGTACCTGGGGACCGACCAGTGGCTGGCGGCGCGCGAGCATCCGCCCTCGCTCAGGTGCATGGTCGCCACCGCCGCGGCCGGACGCTGGATGCACGAGTTGCCCTACTATGGAGGCGCGTGGATGATGGCCTGGTCTCTCGACTGGATCAACGGCACGTCCGGGCGGAACATGCAGACCAACACGGCGGGAATGGACATGGAGTCGGTCTACTGGCACCGGCCGCTGATCACGCAGGATGACGTGATGGGCCGGGACATGCCGCTCTTCAACGACTTCCTCGAGAACTCCACGATGAACGAGTACTGGGAGCGCCTGCACTTCACCGAAGAGGACTTCCGGGGACTCGACCTGCCGGTGCTGCACGTCACGGGATGGTTCGACGGCGATCAGCCGGGGGCGATGTTCTACTGGGACGGAATGATGGCCCACTCACCGGCCGCCGACCGGCAGTACATGCTTGCCGGCCCATGGGGTCACGCCGAGACGTTCATCGGCGGCACCCTCACCCTCGGCGACATGGAATTCGAGCCCCACGCGCTCGTCGACAACGAGGCGGAACACCTCGCCTTCTTCGACCACTACCTCAAGGGCACCGCCGACAGCTACGACCAGCCCCGCGCCCGCATCTACGTGGTCGGGGCCGAAGACTGGCGCGAGTTCGACCAGTACCCTCCGGCCGACGTCCAGGCGACCAGCCTGTACCTCTCCAGCGGCGGGAACGCGAACTCGATCGTCGGGGACGGCGCGCTGTCCTGGTCACCGCCGGCCGACGACTCACCCCCGGACGAGTTCACCTTCGACCCCAGGCGGCCGGTTCCCGCTTCCGCCGGCGCGTCGTTCCTTGGCGAGGACCGCACCCCGCTGCACCGACGCGACGACGTCCTGGTCTACACGAGCGAAGAGATCGAGGAGGCCGTCGAGATCGTGGGCCGTGTCGTGATCGAGTTCCACGCCGCTACCGACGCCCGCGACACCGACTTCGTCGCCAGCATCATGGACGTCCATCCCGACGGAAGGGCGGTCAACCTGGGCCCCAACATCGGCGTCGTGCGCGCTCGTTACCGGAACGGTTTCGACCGTGAGGAGCTGCTGACCCCCGGCGAAGTCGCACGCTACGAGATCGACCTGGGCCACATCGGCCACTCATTCGAGCCCGGGCACAGGATCCGCATCGACCTGACGAGCAGCGCCTACCCCGCCATCGCGCCCAACCAGAACACCGGCAATCCGGTCGCGACCGACACGGAGTGGAACACGGCGAATCAGATCATCTTCCACAACCGGGAATACCCCTCGCGGATCGTTCTGCCGATACGAGGGCGGAGGCGAGCGACCGAGTAGACGATGGAGAGCGCCAGGCGGTTGGTGAATCGGACAGTTGGGGCGTATAACCCGGCTCGCATCCCGTGGTACCTGGCCGCAGTTCTCTTCGCGTCCACAAGCGTGATCGTCGGGATCATCTGGGACATCTCGTGGCACCGGACGATCGGGCGTGACTCGTTCTGGACGCCGGCCCATCTCGCGGTCTACACGGGCGGCTTGGCGGCCGGCCTGTCCTGCGGATGGCTGGCCCTGAAGACGACCTTCTCCGGCACGGACACCGAAGTCGGGCGCTCGGTGCGCATGTGGGGATTTCGCGCGCCGCTCGGGGCCTGGGTGGCCATCTGGGGTGCGATCGCGATGCTCACTTCCGCGCCTCTCGACGACTGGTGGCACAACGCCTACGGACTCGATGTCGAGATCCTCAGCCCGCCTCACGTGGTACTGGCCATGGGCATCTGCGCGATCCAGCTGGGAGCCCTGCTCATGGCGCTGTCGTGGCAGAACCGGGCGTCGGAGCGCGGACAACGTCTGCTGGGCTTCGCCTACGCATACAGCGCGGGATTGCTCCTCCTGACCCTCGCGGTGCTCATGCTGGAGTATTCGTTCCCGAACGACTGGCGCGGACCCGTGTTCCACATGATCTCGGCGGGCGTGTACCCGGTAGTGCTGTTCGCGGTAGGCCGGGCCGCGCGCCTCCGCTGGCCCGCCACCTGGACGGCCCTGGTCTACATGGCCATGACCCTGGTCATGATGTGGGTGCTCCCACTGTTTCCCGCCGAGCCCCTTCTCGCCCCCATCCTGCGCAATGTCGACAGGATGGTGCCGCCGGAATTCCCGCTCGTGCTGATTGTTCCCGCGGTCGCGCTCGATCTGCTCCTGAGGAAGGCCTCGCAACCCGGGCGGGCGCCGGTCCGACGTTCGGTGGACTGGGGGCTCGCCGCCCTCGGTTCCGTGGCGTTCGTCGGCCTGTTCGGCGTGGTGCATTGGTACTTCGGCGAATTCATGCTCTCCGAGGGTTCACGCAACCATTTCTTCCAGGGCGACACCTGGGGATACAACAACGCCCCGGGCCCCTGGCAATACGAGTTCTGGAACGGAAGCCGGTTCTCGGGCGGCGAGATCTCTGTCCCGGACTTCCTGGCGAGAGCATGGTGGGCGCTGCCGATCGCGTTCGTGTCGGCACGCGTCGGCCTGTGGGCCGGCAACTGGATGCTGGCGGTCCGCAGGTGAGGCGCGCCGCATTGATCGTCGCGGGACTGTACCTGGCAACCGCGGGTCACGTGGGCAGCAAGAACGTCTTCTTCTCGGGCGACGCAGGGCCCTACCCCGTGTCCGTGGTCGTCCGTCCACCCGATGTCGTGCCGGGCCTGGCGGAGATCTCGGTGCGGATACCGGGTGGCGCGGGCGAAGTCGACCTGGTGACCGTGCGTCCCGTGCGCTGGGACGCCGCTCCCGAAGGGGGAGCCCCGCCGCCGGACCCTGCCGTGCCTGTACCCGGCGACCCGGAACTCTACAGCGCCGAACTCTGGCTGATGACCGTGGGCGCCTATCGCATCGAGGTGACGGTGGAAGGTTCGCGCGGGGTGGGTACCGCGTCCGTGCCCGTGACCTCGGTCATGTTGGGTGTGCTCGACATGCCTCCTGTACTGGGCGGGTTGCTTCTCCTGCTGGGGGGACTGCTCGTCGCGGGAGCGGTGTCGATTGCCGGCGCAGCCGTGCGGGAGAGCCGACTGGAAGCCGACGAAGCAGTACAAACGACCCAGCGCCGCTGGGGATGGTTCGCGATGGCATGCGCCGCCGCCATGCTGCTGACCGGAGCGTACTGGGGCAACGCCTGGTGGGATGCGGTCGACCGCGATGTGCGGAGCGGGATCTTCGAGCGGCTCGCCGTGGAGGGCGCGGTGACCGGAGACGGTGGTGGGCCAGTGCTCGAGGTCCGGATCACGGATCCTTCCTGGCTGGGCCGGAACTGGAGTCCCCTGGTGCCGGACCACGGCAAGCTCATGCACATGTTTGTGGTCGGCGCGCCCGACATGAATGCCTTCGCGCACCTTCACCCGGTGCCGGTGGACTCGGCGACCTTCCGCGTTCCGTGGCCGGACCTGCCGCCTGGCGAGTACCGCATCTACGGCGACATCGTGCACGAGTCCGGGTTTGCGCAGACCGTCGTTGACACGGTGCTGGTGGAGGCGGGAGCGGTTGCGCTCGCGGAATCGGACATCGGTCCGGAAGCCGACCCGGACGACTCGTCATGGCGAGGGACCGTCGCCACGGTGTCAGCTCCCAGCGCTTCTACGCCGCTCGCGGATGGATCGACGCTGGTCTGGCTTGGGGAATCGCAGCTTCGCGTCGACGAAGAGACCGTGCTCTCGTTCGCGGTGCGGGACCCGGCGGGAGACCCTGCGGTGCTCGAGCCCTATATGGGCATGACCAGCCACGCGGCCCTCACCCGGGACGATGGCTCGGTGTTCGTGCACCTCCACCCCGCGGGCACGATCTCGATGGGCTCGCTGTCCGTGCTGGCGCCCGGGATGGAGTCGATGGCGGGGGCTGATGAGGAGGGTCCCGACGCGGTCGAGTTCCCGTACGCCTTTCCGCAGCCGGGCGACTACACCATCTGGGTGCAGGTGAAGCGGGCCGGGAACGTGCTTACCGGGGCGTTTCGGGTGCAAGTGACACAGTAGGCACCCGGCACAATACGTATTTTACGTAAAATACATATCGAACGGCGCGACCTCTGATACTGGGCGACGTGCCCCTCACCTCTCCCGCTGAAAGTACATCGCCGGTGCCGCCACCGGCCCCGGATACACCCGCGCCGCATCCTCCCCGCTATACACCACCCCGTTCTTCACCACATACACGACCGCCTGCGAGTTGCGGATGTCCGCCAGCGGATCCGCCCCCAGCACCACCAGGTCCGCCAGCTTGCCGGCCTCGATCGACCCGAGATCCGCGCCCAGGCCATGGTACACAGCCGCGTTCCGCGTCGCCGTCTGCAGCGCATCCATCTCCGAGAACCCGCCCTGGACGAACAGCTCCATCTCCCAGTGCATGTCGCGTCCAGGCATCTGGCCGTGGCCGCCCGCGTTGATCAGCACGCCCGCGTCGAAGAGGCGCTTCATCGCGGCCACCATCTCGGGCGAATACAGGTCGTCGTCCCAGTAGTGCGTGACGCGGCGGAAGCGGCCCCGCAGCCGCTCTTCCGTGCTGAAGCGCAGGAGCTTCTCGTCCTCCCAGTAGCGCTGTGACTGGTCGAAGTACGCCTGGCCGACCGGGCCGTTGTAGACGACGAGCAGCGTGGGCGTCACCCCGGTCCCGCTCGCGCGGAAGAGCTCGATCACGTCGTCGTAGAGGGGCGTGAGCCCCATCGTGTGCTCGAGGCCGGTCACGCCGTCGATGATCTGGGTGAAGTTCATCTGGGGGATCGCGGCCGTCTCGGACAGCACGTTCAGCCCCCGGTCGCGCGCCGCGGTGATCAACTGGTGGCGGTCGGCGCGGGTGAAGTTGACATAATCCTTTAGCGCGGTGATCCCCATGTCGCGGCTGAAGCTGGCGTGCTGGTCGGCGTCGTCGTATGAGGCGATGGGGCGGTAGGTGCGGGGGCGGTACTCGCGGATGCCGTACATGGGCGCGCCGACCGAGAGCATGCGCGGGCCGTCCATGCGGCCCGACCGGATCATGTCGCTGACCCAGGGCTCCTTTTCCTCCGAGCCGTAGAGTTCGTAGAGCGTGGTGACGCCGTGGGCCAGCGAGCCGGTGACGCCGGGAAGCCGCTGCTCGATCAGCTGCGTGGTCGCGAGCTGCCCGACCGAGTGTGCGTGCGCGTCCACGAGGCCAGGTATGACGGTGTGGCCCGCGAGATCGAACACGCGCGCTTCCGCAGGCACGACGACCTGGGGTCCCACCTCCGCGATGCGATGTCCCCGCAACAGGATCGTCGCACTCTCCAAAACACTTCGCTCTTCGTCCATCGTGATTACGCGGGCGTTGGTCAGCGCAATGGTCGTACGGGGCAGGGCAACGTCGAAGCGGACCGTCATGTCGGTGGTCCGGGTGCCGTCGGTGCCGGCCAGGATGTCGTCGAGCGCTTTCTCGTGGAAGGTGCCTCCCCGCGGCCACGACACCGTCGACGCGTCGGACCAGGCCATGCTCGCGCCGTCGGACGGGTCGATGCGCCTGGTGAAGCCGATGCCGTCGTAGGCCGAGATCGTGACCGGCCTGCCGATCCATTCGAAGGGGGTCACGAAGCTGCGCTGGTACTCGCGGAAGGCGATCCAGCCGAGGTCCGGCGAGAGGACCGCGCGTTCTGCGTGCGGGAAGCGGTAGAGGGTGGCCTTGCCGGTGCCGTCGGGGCGGATGCGGCGCAGCACCAGCGTGTCGGCGCTCAGGCCGGGGTTGGCGGCGACATTGCCCACGACGAACTCGGTGTAGTAGAGCCACTCGCCGGTTTGGTCGAAGCGGACGGTGTGGGGCGCGCGGCCCTGGGCCATCACGCTGCCGCGCACGTCGGCGACGGTGTGTTCGGCCCCGTCCGTCACCACGACGAGCTCGAAGTCGGTTTGCTCCTCGATGCGTCCGCCGTTGATGAGGCTGCCGGCGCCCCGGATGAAGGCGAGGTCGCCGTCTGGCCCCAGCGCCAGCGACATGTACTGGGAGGGGCGGGATGACACTTCGGTTGCTGTGCCGCCTGCCAGCGGCCGGCGGTGGACGGCGCCGAGGTCCGCGTCGGTCCAGGTCGCGTAGTAGAGCCAGCCGTTGTCCGCGTCGACCACCGGGCTGGTCTCGTGGGCGGGGGACCGGGTGAGGTTGCGGATGCCGCCGTCGCCCTCGGCCAGCCAGATGTCGCCGAGCGCTTCGAAGACGATGCCCGCGGGGGTGCGGTGTGCGAAGCGGTAGGACCAGGCGTTCGTTTCGCCCTCCGGGAACTCGAAGGGGAAGCGGATGGTCTCGTCGATCTCGCGGTCCACCGGGGCGCTGAAGGGGACATCGCGCACCTCGCCCGAAGCCACGTCGACCGCTTGGATCCCGCCGTCCCTGGTCAGGTAGAGGTGCGTCCCGTCCGGGTGCCAGTCCCAGTTGGGGGCGACGCCGAAGTAGTACGGGCCGGATTCCTGGTGATCGCGGTCGAGTCCCCGCACCAGCACTCGCTCCGACCGCGTCTCCAGGTCTTGCAGGACGACGACCACGTCCCGGTCGTCGCGGTGTCCGTAGGCCAGGTGACGTCCGTCGGGTGACAGCGCGGGGTTGAACGCGCCGCCGGGCCGCTCGCGGTGGACGCGGATCTCGGCCGTCTCGAGGTCGTAGGTCTTGATGCGCGCGCCGCTCTGGGGGATCTGCCGGTCCACGTGCTCGTAGAAGAGGACGCCCCGCTCCGTGTGCTCGTCGAAGTGCGTGATCGCCTGGAAGGTCGTCCCCGACGCGATCTCCTGGCGCGATCCGAAGAGGTTGAAGCGGTAGGCGGTCATGCTCCCGTCCTGCTCCAGCGCCGAGGCGTAGATGGCCCGCCCGTCGGCCGACCAGGACCCCTGCACCACCGGCAGCGCCATCTTCGTGACGTTCTCCGGGGCATCCGCGCTCGCCGCATCCCCGGTGCCGCGATCCAGAATCCACACATCCTCGCTCCCGCCGCGGTCCGAGGTGATCGCGATCCGCGTGCCGTCCGGGCTGTAGCGCGGAAAGCTGTTCCACGAGCGCCCGCTGGTGAGCGCCCGCGCCTCGCCCCCCTCGATCGGCATCTCGTAGATGTGCCCGAGAAGCTCGAAGGCGATGCGCCGCCCATCCGGCGAGACGTCGAGACTGATCCACGTGCCTTCCGTCGCGGTGAACCGGAGGGGGGTGGTGGAAGGAGCCCTCGATTCCTCGATACTCCAATCGTCGGCGTCCTGTGCGACGGCCAGGGTGGGAAGGGCGGCGATCAGGACGAGGGGCGCTATCGGCGCGTATCCTGGCATGGGGTCCTCCACTGCTGCGGGACACTGGTTCCGGGCTCGCGCGAGCCGGCGACGCGCGTGCCAATTCGGAACCGGAGCTGGAACGTAGGGCTGCTTGCTTCCACTATATGGTTCACCGGGCCCGCGCGCGCCTGGATGGATCGGCCGGAGAATGTGCGCGCCGGGAAGGTGGGGGCCTTGCACATTGACAGGCACAGTAATGAGAACATTACATTTCGTAATGTCGACTTTACTTTATCGTGCCCGCCGCACGAGCAACCCCCGGATTCTCCCCGCTTTTGCGCTGCTTGGGCTCCCCCTACTCGCCTGTGACCAGCAGGTCGAGCCTTCTCCCGAGCCCTGCACGATCACCGGGCAGGTCTCGATCGAGCGGGTTGGAGTCGCCGGCGTGTCGGTCACGCTGAGCACCGGCCACAGCACCGTCACGAATGCGAATGGCCACTTCCGTTTCGACAACGTCGAGGGAGGCTCGGTCACCATCACGATAGGTGGGCCGCTCATTCCCGCGGATGCGACGTTCGACCGGACCCCGACCACGACCACCGTGACATGCGTCGGGGCCATCGTCATCAACTTCGCCGGCTCCTACATCCGCACCGCCAGGATCCTGGGGACCGTGACGATCGACAACATGGCGTTCCCCGGCGTGACGGTTGTCCTTGCGGGCACCTTTCACTCCGTGGCCACGACCGGCGACGACGGTGCTTTCGCCTTCACCGACCTCAGGGCGGGCAGCTACACCATCGAGATGCTGACATCGGGCTTCGACACCGACGAGATCCGGTTCCCGTCCACGAGGAGCGGGTTCACGCTCGGCGTCGGCGAGGTGAAGGTCGTCAGCTTCGACGGAACGTACCTGCGCACCGCGGGCATCCGGGGCAGGGTGAGCGCGGAGGGCGAGGGACTCGATGGCGTGAAGGTCAGCGTGACCGGCGGAGAGGACAACGCCAACCTGACCATGGCAACCGACTCCACCGGACACTACGCGTTCTCCCGGCTGCGTGCGGGCGACTACGTCGTCGCGATCTCGGACTACGGCACCGACGATTACGGCTTCGAAGCCGACTCGCGGAACGTGACTGTCGCACTGCGCGAGACCGCAACGGTCGACTTCGAAGGGATCCCGTTGCGTACGTCGAGCATCAGCGGCCTGGTGAGCGTCGACGGCCTGGGGCTTCACCGCGTGAGGGTTGTGCTGTCGGGAACCGTCGAGGACGAGACGAGGACGACGGCGGACGGCCAGTACGCCTTCGGGGGTCTGCCGGCGGGTGACTACACGGTTGCGATCTCGCGCTTCGACGAGGACGCCTACACCTTCTCGACGACCAGCAAGGACGTGACCCTGGCCCGGAACGAGGCGAAGATCGTCAGCTTCCAGGGCTCGCCCGTCGACCGGTAGCGGCTCGCGCGCTCATTCCAGGGACCCGGGGAAACGGGTTTTCTGTGAAACACCGGGGTGGAGCCGGTAGGGGTCATGGCGTTCAGGCGGCG